>WUAM01000355.1:23385-46727 GCA_024336885.1 Actenoides hombroni
TCAAATAAAAAGCAATGAAAACAAAAAAAGCCTCCTTCCTTGATTGGGAACCCCCAAACTTCAAAAACACATTTTTTTTTTTTTTTTTTTTTTTTTTTTTTTTTGGTGTGTGTTGTTTTGAAACCATTTAATTGTTTTTGTTTTTTTTCTAACAGCATTCTTGACTTCTGTGTGTGTGTAGAGAGCCTGCTTCTTTGGAATTTCTGTTCTGCTTCTTCAGAATGCTTCCTCCTCCTGTTCTCCTCAGCACAGCTCTTGCTTTCTGGGGCTTGTGAGGATCTGATGGCACTGCCTGCATACGTGATTCCCAGCTTTTATTGAAGTCTCCCCTCTCTGCCTCTCACCCAGAGACCCTCAGCTTAAAACACAAGGACAGAGGTAGGAGAAACACTTTTAATAGCATGACTATATTAGTTTTATGATCAAAACACAGAGGTACAAAATTTTGTGCAGACACTCATGGATTTCAGTAGATTTCTGACTTAGCTCTCAGTAAGTACACTCTTCACCTTAGCCTTCCTCCTTTCATCCTCTTCCTGTTCTTCAAACCCTTCTCTCACATACCATGTCTTCAATGTTATGTGAAAACTTGCTTAATTCTCCTTACAGATAAAATATATTTTAATAGCAACATAGAAAATGTTATAGTTCTGTTGTGTTTGATTTTTTTTGTTTTTTTGTTTTATTTGGGGCATTTAAAAAAAACCCCCAAACATGCCACCTAACCAAAAAACTCAACTGAAATACACAACCAAAAAAAACCCAAACCAAAGCAAAAAAAGCAAACCCCATGAACAAACAACAACAAAAAAACCCCACAACCAGCAACCCACGCAAAAGCATACATCACTCTTCCCCCCCCCCCCCCCCCCCTCCCCCCCCCCCCCCCCCCCCCCCCCCCCAGCTTCCATAACACATGTGAGGTTTTGTGCTTATTTGAGGGGGTGGAATTACCTGAAAGTTCTCTTATTAATGTACTTGCTGTAGAAAATAGAATAATATTCTGCCAACTCTTCATTTCGTGGTGTTTGTAGTTTAATTTTAGAGGGATTTACTTATGCAACAGAAAAAAACAAACCCTCCATGCTTAAGCTAGAAGCTAAAAACAAGTAGGCAACTGAAACTGTAAACTAAGTCTGTTTAACTAGATACTAATTAGGACTTTGACCTGAACATACAAATGGGAAATGTACTTCCATAGGTATCAAATGTTGCAGATGTCTAATTTAAATTATTTCCTTTCAGATTTTTTAACGTAAATCTACAAGTAAGAAGCAGTATTTTCTCTTGCTTGGAGAACATCTTTCATAGTCTTTTTTTTTTCCAGAAAAGTTTAAGTAAATCCCTTCCTGCCAGCTAACATTTTTGCTTGTACCCATCATTTGTCTTGTACTTCCACATTATGTATATATGGGGGACAGTTTTCTTTACCTCTTCCTCTCCTGGATTATGCCTAGCCGTGTTTTCTTCTCAGGGGAGACCAACTGTCACAGCATACCTTTACAGTTAGGTTTATTTTGACATTGCATTCAGGTTTTACTTCACCAAAATACTGGGTAACTTGTGCTGATAGGATCTAGTTTGCCTATTTTAGCTGTCTGACTTAGAAAACAAACATAAGTAGTAAGACGGGGGGGGGGAAAGTGCAACTATTTTTGTGTGTGTATAAAATATATGTGAAATGGCTCTCATATAACTCCTAAAGTAGCATTTCTACCGAGATAGCTATATAAAATCCTCAGTGTTGCTACAGATACCTGTAAACTTACACTGACAAATCTCCCTTTAATTGACACATTGATAACAGACTCTTCTCATAGAGATTCTTCTGATGTATTACTGTAGGAGCAAAAATAGGAATGGAGGAAAGGAAAACTCATCAAATTTTTCCCCTTTGTGGCCTGCCAAACATTTTGTGCTTACAGATAGCCCTGTTAATTTACAGAAATTTTATCATGAACTGACTAGAAGACTCGTTACAGTGGAATGGAGTGCTTGGGTCCATGCTGTGTAAGTAGATTTTGTCTTAATAATTTGGTATAAGGACATTAAAGAAAGCATAAGTAATGTTATCTAGGGAACCAGTAAAAGTGCTGTACGAACTTAAAATTGCTTAAAATGGTATAAGAAAAGGATACCTGGTAGGGATGTGAACTGCAAGGCTTTGGCCTCCCTCTTCAAGTAAAAGTAGCATGGTCGTCCTAGGCTGAGTGCAGATCAACTCCTGCTCCTAATAACAGGAGCTAACAGTCTGCTGTGGTAAAAAACACTTGTAAACCTGTCTACCCAAAAACTGTGGCAGGGATAACCTGGAGTGGTAACAAATGGCTTGAGGATTGATAGAGTACTTTACAAAAGCTTATTTTGAAATCATCCTGTTCTCTTCTATATGAAAGTTTGGTTTGGTTTTGTTGTTTGGTTTTTTTCCACATCAGAGGTTTCCAGATGACTAAAAGTTAGATTAGAAAATAACCCAGACTTTATTATTTTGTTTTGAAGTAAATATCTGCAGAATCTTTAGTTCCTCTAATCAGATGTACAGTTGTCCAGTTCCTGGTTCTTGTCCCTTTAAGGTGTTATGCACCGTTGACAGTAAAGTCTAGAGATTCACTGTAAATAAACACTCAGCTTGACAATGGACAAATGTTTCATAAGCATTTTTAGTGTATTAATACAGCTGATACCAGTACATAAAAACTGATGTTCAATAAGAAAATTCTGCATTCAGCTTTCAGCGTGTGTTTCTGTTTCCTTGAACTATGGTAGACACCTTGGCATAACGTAGCAGCACATAATGGTTTGTGGGTTTTGAAAAGGTGCAGGCCATATTGTGCTGCCTCAAAAATACAAGGATTTCGTCATCCTGAAGAGAAATATCCCTTAGGAATTAAGCAATCTTGTGATGCTGATGTCTGTCATACCTTAGCAGCACGTAAATATTGGTGTTAAGACTGTAAATATCTCCAGTATTAACTGTGCTGCTGAAGTAAGGCTAGCCACTTCTGCATGTGAGTCATGAAAAGGGACGTTTCGTGTATTTCCTCATGCCTTTTTGTTGTTGTAATGTATGTGTTGTTTATGAACACTCTTGGCTTTTGTAGTTTCATCTATTCAGAAACAATATTTATGACTGCATAGTATCTGATGGTGAATATAGAATAGACATACATATGTAGCTTTGAATGCTTTGGTTTGTACGAAAGCTGAATTTGTTAAAGGAGCCATCTCAAGCTACACCTGTCTATCTGTGCTTTGGTAAGTTTATTTTTATAATTTTCAAAAAATATATATAAATTGTGTTACTTTAAATGTCAGTGTTTCTTTCCTAAAACTGTTAAAGCTGTGTGTTCATTTTTACAGCATTTTCTTAATGAGTGGAACTGGGAAATGTTATGTCATGTATTTAGCAAAGTGAACACATAAAGCAAAAGTGTCATCCAACATTTTTAACACCTATTAAACACTTATTTCTTAAATCTATAGACAGGTAACAATTTTTAAGGTTAGAAGTTTAAGCTGTGACCATGAATTTACTTAATTTTCCCCCCCCCCCCCTCTCATCTTCCACTAAAATGTTTCTCTTGCAGAGGAATCTTTCATTGAGATGACTGAAATCGCTGCAGTGAGAATGGTAATTACTTGGGCTCCCTTCCTTTTAAAAGCTGCATGCAAGAACTGTGTGGTGAGTCAAATGTAGACTAATGGTTATGTAAATGTCACTAATTTTAGATACAGTCAAGATCTGAAAGTGTGTTTCCTTTTAAGATTTTATTTTCTTCACTATCATGACTCAGTATCACTTGCTAATCTCACTTTATTAACCCTGTTATATTTTACCATTAAAATGCACATGCCTTCTTCAAGTAAGTGTTTACAGATTCAAGTTTATACATCATATAGATGTTTTAAAAGGAGAAAAAAAGCTTCTCTACACTGGGGATTTGTTTTGACTTCAGGCTTCACAGGTCTGTTACTGGTGCAGTCGCAAAAGTACAAACATGAGGTAGAAGAATATGACTCCAAGTTGTCATAATTCATAAATCTGAATTATTTGACCATATAGAATTTTAGCCTGGTGTATGTGCTGATAAAAACAACACTTTTCTTGTCCACCCCTGCTATGGATGTGAACTGATAAAATCACCGATGGCTAAAATTTCCAGTTTAGTTCAGATCTAAGCAGTTCCCAATAGCAGAGCTAAGCAGTAAAGCTACTACAGATCTCCTAAGATAGGTGACCAAAAGAAGGTTGAAAAAAATAGGCTATCTGGCTTAAATTTGGTTAGCTTTCTTGCTGAGGCTTCTTGAAGTCAGTGTGCTATATTTGCTTATCTGTAACTGCTTAACGTTAAAGCCCTGCATATACATTTCAGCCATTTGAAAATCTAGAAATGCTTGGAAAGACCAGCCCCTGTGGGCTATAGAAGAAAAATACATTATTCTTCCACTATTCCCTTCTCTTTAAAAGGTCACTGATTTTTTGTTAGCATGCTGCAGACTGTGGTGCTTGCAGAGGCCCATCCATCCTGTCACTCTTGTGAACCCGGTATTTTAATGTATCTAGGCTTTATCTCCAGGACTTTGATGAGTAGCTGTGAATCTAAAGATCTGATCAGAAAGATTTGAGAGCATGCTACAAGTATGTCTATTTGCATGGCTTTGTCAAAGTCCAGTGGCCAAACCATTTGTTCCTGACTGCTGCTTTGTGCCAGTGCAGGCCTTTGTGTGGTTAGTGAAACAGACTGCTTCCTTCTGGTTCACCGTGCAAACCCCTGTTACTGGCACAAGGCAGGGGTTGGCAGGAAGTGGGTGGGAAGAAGCAGAAGGGAAAAGGTTGGACTGCCTTGTTTGGTGGCCCTAGCAGCTTATAGCAGTTTAGTGACGTGAGAAAATACAGTCTGGACATTTGCAGAACCAGAGCTCAACTGAGGAACCAAAGTTCCTGTCTGGAGTAAGAAAATTACTTCAAGTGCTTCTGAAGACCTACTCAAATTATTCAGTTCCTAAAACTTTGAAAGGAATGTCATATTTCTCACATACTTCACAGTTGCCTTAAATAATACTAGCAATTGTATTTCTAGAGGTTTACCTGCAAGGGTGGTCCCATAGCCTGTGGGTGAATGAAACACCCTCTGCTTTGTAGCTCTGGGGTCCTAAGGACTGTCCCTGATGTAAGAAAGGAAGGCTTGCTGTTTTCATTCAGGTGCTTATTTTTTGCTAGGCCTAGGGAACTGCACAGGGGAAAAAGATGCTTAGTTCATATAAAAGGGAAAGAAAAGATAGGCCTGCTTGAAAACAAAACTGAGACTTAGCTGTATAGGAATGAAGACAACTAGTGAGAGGAGTATGTCTAAAAATCTAATGTTGAAAGATTGGAGCTGAGAACTGATAGGGGAAGGACAGATCTGAGGAACTGAAAAATTGGAAGGATTGGGACAGACTGGGCAAAGAATTGGGGGTTTTGTTTGTTCCTTGAAATTGGAAGAAGCAGCAGCCTAACAGAAGGGATCTGGCCTGAGACAAAGAGAATGAGTCACGGTTGGGAAAAGGAGCTTGCACACCTCAGATCATTCCTACCATTCACTAGAGTGCTCTGTGCTTCAGATCCTGATGGGAATGCAGACTGTTAAGTAGTTAACTTTTAAGCTAACTGTTAAGTAGTAGCTTTTGCTGTCGTCTGTGAAATCACTGTCAACTTCATCCCCCTCATAGTATTCCACACAGAAGAGGACAACCTCATTAGTGCTCTCAGCTGCTACCTCATGAATGGGTAGTTGAGATTGGAAGGAACCTCTGGAATCATCTAGTCTGAGTAGGATCAGGCAGAGCAGGCTTTTTTTTTTTAAGGTTATGTCCAGTCAGGTTTTGAATATCTTCAAGGACAGAGACTCTGCAACCTGTCTTGTTCAGATAGAATTTCCTGCATTTCGTTTTGTGCCCGTCACCTCCTATCCTGTTACTGGACACAACTGAGAAGAGCTTGGTTATGTCTTGTTTACTCTCCCTTAACACCCATCAGCAGGCATTTATAACCTTTTGTGAGGTTACACATAGACAAGCCTTTTCTTCTCCAGGCTGAAGTCTCAGCTCTCTTGGCCTTTCTTCATGTGAAAGATGCTTCGGTTCTCTCATCATCTTTGTGGAAGTAAATAAAATGTTTCAGCTGATAAGGGAATTGGAACTCAAAGGGGGCAATGCTTTGGGGGTACACACACCAAAATACAACCCAATAACTGTAAAAACTGTATAAAGAACACAAGGATCACAAAATGAAGCACAAAGTTCAATAACTGCTGCTTCAAGATTCTGCAATCTTCATTTGCCCCCTTGTGTTAGTGTGCTATGAAGCAATCTTCGTGATCATACTGAATCTTTAATCTAATAGGATAGGATTGGCCTGGTGTGGTGCTGACCCAGGGACGATGTTTGTGGGCTGTGCAAGCAAGAAGCCTGGTGCTGCTGGAAGTGCTGTAGGTAGGTAATTTTGTAGGCAATGAAACAAAAGACTACAAATAGAGGAAACCCTGTCTTCATGGTTATGTCAAATGAGAATTCCTAAGAATCAGATGTAATGTGGGGTTTTTTGGTGGCTTTTTTTTTTCTTTTATTCTCATATAGTGCTGAACAAGTTTACCAGGCCATTGTTTTTGTCGTACTTGTATTCCTCACTTCAGAGGTGTCTGACTTCAGAACCTCCTGTCTTGACGGAAACACTGGCTGTTCACAATTTGCAACTGAGCTTCTTAGTTGTCATGTGAATTAAAATACTGTGTAATGTTCTGTCTGTTGTCAGTCTCCTGTCTTCTCAAACAGGGTACCTCAAACTGTTGCATACTACTGTAGTTTCTACACCTCCCATGTCACATTTTAAATAGGAGTAAATAGGCACTTAGCTGGAAGAGCTGTTGAGTTTTTGCTTGTTTTAAAAAAAAATACTCTGGTTTAGTAGCTGTACTACAGTAATGCATTTCCTCATGGAATTTTCTACGGCATTTATTAATTCTGACCTTGGAGGAAGACATGAGTATTGTGCATCTTTTAAAGACCAGATCTGCAATCACCTTTCCTTGCTACCACCTCAAGCTGAGAAATGGAGTTTCGGTGTTGTTTATTCATGGTCTGTTTGTCCAGTCCTGTGAACCCCAAAATACTCTGATTTGTCTCTGATCTTGTCACTGATTCGTTTTGCGTGTAGAGCTGTTATTATTAAAGACTTGCTTGTCCCATTTTTGGAATGTTTCATGAGTAATGTCTTCAATATTCTGCAAAAGCTTTTATACACTAAACATAACATTCACGTTTCAACATCAGCATATTTTACAATAAATTTACTTGTAAAAGATTTGTGTTGCAGAAAGGATGAACTAGTTAAATTGTAACAATTTCTTATGTTCAGTGGTAAACAGTGGATCTTTAAAAAAATTGTAAAGTGACTTACACCTATGTATTTATGACTTCTGCAGGCCATTGTTCTTCAAATCCAAACCCAGTTTTCTTGGTAGTGCATATGGCACGTTTTACTGACTGAGAGTGATTCTGTACTCAATAATCAGATAGAAATCTGAAAATGATTGAGCTTTTCCCTTAATCATGGTATCTTAAGTGTTGGAGGAAGTCTTTCCTAAACAGGTAGCAATAATGTTTGAAATTTGAAATGTTTAGAGTCCCTTTATGGTCTTCATTATCACCTCCTGTCATACGAGTCAAAAGAAGTAATTGCTACAAATATATCCAGAGTGGTGAGCTATTATTTTACCACAGTTTAACTTGAGGCAAAGCAGCAATTCTTCATTTAAAACAAACAAGCAAAAAGTTTAAAAAGTACTGAAAGGAAAACTTATGTCTGAGATATATGTGAATCTCCTTTCTAAGGTGGCAGTTGTGTGCATCAGAAGAAAATGTTTAACTATATTCAGAAAAAAAAAAAGAAACGTTGCAGAAAATGTGATGGCACGAGTGACATCTTTCTGTGAGGGGGCTAATATCACTGGGGTATCACTTTTCACTCTTAACAGTTTCTTTCTGTTGGAAGGTATTTAGTGGCTCTCAGGTGCAACAACTCAATATTCCATATTTGATTCATTTATAATAGCTCTATGTTAATAAAGGAAATTTATCTAATATTGCTTCCATCTCTTAATGTAGAATTTGTATCGTAAATTCAAAAGTTCTGAAATTAACAGATGTATTATAGCAGCATTTATCCATTTTGAATCTTTAATCTTATGTATACAGTGCTGAGTAGCTAGAGGCAGACTTAGTTTCTGTCGAGAGATGGGAATAATGTATCCATAATGTTTTCTTCTGATGTTTATAGCCATAGGAGACAGCCATGGAGAGAAAGTTTCACATTTCCCTATGGTTTTTGCAGGGCAAGCATGTGGCTTTATTACCTATAAAGGAACCCTCTGTCAGCAACTTTTACACTTTAAAGTGGTTTTAAAAGTGAAACATTTTGGAATCTCTCATAAAATACTCCAAAAAACTTAAAGTATTATAAAATTGGAACTGTATAAGGCATAAATTATAGAATATAGAGTCTCAATTGTATACATTTTTAATGTTTTATTGAAATAAAGGCAAAGGAAAAGCTGCAGGGATTATATTATTGGACCAGCTAGAATAGTCAACAATAATATATGACTATGGTTCTACAGTCCTGTGGTTCTCAAGCCAGACAAGTTTGGGACTGACAGAGTCTTCCTGTTTCCTTCAGTATTAGCCTGGCTCTGATATTTCCACGGTGGTTTCACTGAATGACTTTGGGTTAGTTTTTGGTAAGCTCAGACAGCTGAATGTGCTTGCTGTGTGAGCAACAGAGCTGGCACCGAGGAAAAGTTCCCTCTGCTCTTGAGAATGGCTGTCCAATGTTTAAGGTAATTTCCGTTGCTTCAACCTGTATAAGGCATATTTAGCACCTTATTCTTCCTTTCTTGATACCCCTACAGAGAGACTTTGCCTATCTGCTCTTTTAAATCTGTATCAAAGGGACCAACAACATCTCGGTCTACCTCTTTTACAGATTGGCACCTATGTATGAAACTAACACTAAAATGCTTGTATAGATACAGCTTCTTAGCATATGGAAACTACTGTGACACATCTTTCCTGTCATCAAGACAGTGTGAAAGTCTCCCTCTTCTCCAATAAGTAATACCTGTTCTTTTCAGACGTACCAATAAATATATAAACCGTATTATCTGTGTGTAATGAAACTTCAGACACAAAAATGAGACATTTCCAGTAGTACCGGACAAAGATGAAAGAGAGGTCTACTGGTTGGGAGGTATGAAACCTGTTAAATGACCAGGGCGACAACCCGTTTTAGGAAGCGTGTGTGGACGGGAGGTTATAGTCAGGAAAAGGGTTTCCCTGCAAACTCGGTAAGATCGTGTAGCCAGACAGCCCCCTGTTGGCGGTATTGTTGTGGAGGTTTCAGAGAGGAATTGATTGTGCTTGAATTCAGCAATTCCTTGCACTCAAGCTGTTGTTTTCATTCCCCTATCTCAAATGGAGAAAACGGGAAGAATTGTGTGCACTTGTAAAAAATTAACTTTGAATCAAGTTTTATCCCTCTTGAATAGATAGATAATAAATGTCAAAGCTCAGTTAAATAGAGTATCTGTACTCAACTTCTTAATGTCTTTATAGAAGCTTAATTTTTAAGGAGCTGCAGTGAAAATGTAGAACGGCACTTTGTCCTTGTGATCGGAACTGAAGGCTAGCATACTTTAATACTGCATTTACAGTCTGGCTAATGCAAAGGATTTAGAAACACTTCTGTTGAGAATGCAGGTAATAGATTTTAAAACACAGAAGTCTGTAAAGTATCAGCGAACCAGCCAGATAGAGGCTCCAGTCTTATTTAATGACTGGGACTGTCCTGCAGGCATGTCTATGAGAGCTTCTGCTGTTGCACAAGGTACAGTTTTACCAAGAGGCTTGGGTTTTTTGTTTTATTCATGTTGGCTTTGCTTTAATCTGTTCTTTTATATGTGGCTTAAGTTGCTACCAATGCAACTAGCTGCTTACTTCCAGGTTGTGTTTTCCCATGTGTTAAGAAACCAAAAATCTTGTTCTTCAAAAGAAATAAGCGTCTAAGATCTTAGAAAAATTGAAGGACACCTGTTGGGCATTTAAAAGGTGTTTGTAAAAGGAACCTAAAATCAGCCTTGTGATGGTCACTGGCCATTTGGTGATGGAATGCTGGAGGTACCGTATGAGTGTGTGCACAGGCAGTTATTGTCTAGAATCTGATGGCATCCACATGCTTAAAAGACACCGGTTGTGGTGGTAATGGGTGGCTCAAGGAAAGTTTCCAGGAAGAGCTCTGTCTTGGAGGCACAGGCTTCTGCTCTGAGATAAACCATGCAGAGTTGATCTCTTTCTGCATCAGGTATGGCCTAGGTTATAAAACCTTGTCTTTGTTTATAGGTTCTAAAATCATGTCTTCGTTTGAAAACTCAATAGTTGTAGCAGCAGTAGAGAAACTGCTGAGAGAATTAATCTGCTACAACACAGAACAGGAGTCTAGCATGGTGCCGAGAAAGCCGAAGTGCTTAAGGACTCTTTCTCCCCAACCCCCTCTGTACACATTAAAAAAAATCGATTGTAATTAGATATCTTAGAACAGTTGGCAAAAACAACAGAGGGTGAGGGTACATGCTGTGATTGAAGAGGGGAAATGGGAAAGACAGGGACAGATGAAAGAGCTGCTTAAAAAATATTCATGACTTGCTAAAATCCATCAGAAAGGTTTGAGAAACTGACTGAAGCGATCTCAAGGCAAGGGAACCCCTCCACAAAACAGAAAACCTGGGTTTCAGAAGCCCGTGATGGGGACTCAAGTACACTTACCCCGTTCCTGACAAAGTGCCCCGTGAAAGTTGCCCACATATGTTCCCCATCTTTCTTGTTAAATCAAGGATATGTGCAAAAAAAGAATGGAAGTCACAAAACGGTTTTGTTCAAAGGTTGTTGGCAGTGATAACTGCTACCCTTAGCAGATGAAAGCAGGCTGCAGGTAGGATTTCAAAGGGCAGTGGAATTTGCTTTTATTGGACTAACTGTGCCGTTCCTTGCGAGTTCCATACTCTTTTCCTAAGATGTTTCCTGAAGTAATGGTAAAATGAGCATACAATAAATGTAAGTACCCATTAAAGCTCACTAAAGGAATACCTTATGTTTCCAGTAGATGAATGCTGAGATAACTGACTATTTGTGAATTGCATCACAGACCTCTATTATGCCAAAGTTCTGGGGTTTATTGCTAAAGACAGCACCAGTAAGGGTGGCTTTCAGCTGCTTTATGCTCTTACTTTCTCTAAAGTTGCTGAAGAGGGAAAGCAGGCAATGTTAAAGAACTTTGTTGCTGTTCAGCAACCAGGAAGGGGATTCACTTCCTCCTTCAATCTACCCTCCACTATATTCTTTTTTTTCTATGTTTGAAGAGGCTTTTTGAGCTGTTTTGGTTGTTGGGGGTTGGGTTTGTTTTTTTGTTTTTGACAGGGGGATTTACAATTTACAAGTGGCAGTGATAAGAGCCTGTATGGGTTGAAGAAGATTCAAATAACAACCTCATCAGAAAAATTACGGGTTTTTTTTCCTCTTCTGAGGAGTGCTTACTTTATTTCATTTCCAAATTAGAATTAAACTTTTGGGCATCCTCGTGATTTTTGGAGTACCTGTGACATTTATTTTGTTCAAGCAACTCTAGTAGCTTAGAATATGCAGGTTACTTGCAGAGCAGTGATACTGCAATCCCATTATTTTATGCTTATTCAGGCCTAAAGTAAGTAGCCTGAGAAAGGTGCTTTCACAGTGTAAGGTAGTGCCTGTTTCATCTAAAACAGCCCCTTTTTCTCTTTAGCTATGAGCAGTTGTCCAGAGCAGTGGTTATTTTTAATAGTAATTGACAAATTCTTAAATGTATTTCTATTTTTTTTCACATTTATTTTAGAGTTCTTGTAAAAATAGCACATGGTCCTGGTGATTTATAGTGTTTGAGTTTCTCAGTCTGCCAAGAGGCTCTTCCTTTGAGATGTCTAGGCATGGTGAAACTCCTCTGATTCCCCATAAAGCATGTCCTTGGGATAGGAATTTCTCTGTCACCCTGTACATTAAACCCCAAAAATTTATATTGAAATTCTTTACTTCTACCAGTTTCTTTTATCCTTCTCATGGTACTCTATAGACAAACCCAAAAAAAACCCCTGGATTTCAAAATCTTTAAGAATACTCTGAATTCTCCATGCATGTGTGCGCACTGGTACACAGACACTGCCTGCACCACTTGGTGCCTGTGTGTCTGATACTCCTGTGCAGGAGAATGTTGTTCTGCAGCACCTGTGAAAGCAAGAACTGTGTGTCTTGGTGTAAGACCGGTGTCAATCCTGCCACCCCCTCGCTCTTCAGGCTGCCGGCGGCTACGAAAAAGTGCTTTTCACCAGCCAAGGTTATACCAGGTAGTCTTTTATTATTCGTTAACAGCTATTTGAATGTTAATATAAATGAAGATTGGGTTTTAGTTTCAGAAAATGTAGCATTTTTGTTACTTTTTTGTTGGAGAAACTGCTCTAGCCTAGGAGGCATTTCAAATCACTGCATACCCCATGAATGAGCACGGCCTCCCTAGCATTCAAACTGCTTGTTGTGTCATGTAAAGACTATCTGTGTAAGATACATTTTACTTGGCCTGGTGAGCATCCATGAATCTTCTAAGAAGGCTGAGCAAGCAAAACATCTTGCCTCAAGATGTCACAAGTGATACAAGCACCTGGCCTCTGGTTGTAGTTTGCCCGAGCGGAAACACTGAGAAAGACCAGAACTCTTTTGCTGTTCCCACTTCTGGCCCTAGGCTGTCAGCAAGTCTCCAACATGGCTAGACCTTGATTAGAGGGTGACAAGGAGCAGAACATTTGCAAAACAGATCCTGATTTTCTCCTACATAAATTCTTCTGAGGTTAAGCATAGCTTAAACCTGGGAGCACCAGGCTGTCAGATGATGCTGAGCTGGAATTACCTTGGATATTTTATGGTTTGTGGTCTGCAGTTCTTGGATCCCTCAGCATCCATGATGATAGAGCAGAAATTATCAGTGACAATGACACCAAAATTAATTTTGACAAGGTTGAATCACCTTTGGATCCTTCAGCTGCAAGCAGACAGAGCAATTGTATTTGATCTGGCTGGGATGGAGTTAATCTTCCCCATAGCAGCCCTGCACTTTGTATTGGTAACTAGAAAGGTGTTGATAATACACCAGTGTTTTGGCTACTGCTGAGCATGGCTGGCACAGTATCAAGGCTGTCTCTTCAACATTCCACCCTCCCCAGTAGGCTGGGAGTGGACAAGATCTTGGGAGGTGACATAGCTGGGACAGCAGACCCAAACTGGTCAAAGGGGTATTCTGTACTATGTAACATCTGCTGAACAACAAAAGCCAAAAAAAAAGGGGGAAGGGGAGGGAAGGGGTATTTGCTATTTTGTTTTTTGGGTTTTTTTGTTTGTCTTCTGGAGCAACTACTCTGTGTACTGAAGCCCTGCTTCCCAGGAAGTAGCTGGAAATCACCTACTGATGGGAAGTAGAAAATTAATCTTCTATTTTCCTTTGCTTCTGTGTGCAGCCTTTGTTTTTGATTTATTAAACTGCCTTTATCTTGACCCATAAGGGTTTTTTCCAATCTTATTTTCACCCCCTGCCCTCATCCTGCAGAGGAGGGGAGTGATAGAGCAGTTTGATGGACACCTGGCATCCAGCCAAGGTCAACCCACCAACAGCAATCCAGAACCTCCCTGCCCCATCAAGCTCAGAAATCCTCCATGGCTGTCCAGCCTTCAGTATTGATACAACCATTCTCTGCTCTGCTGGTACAGAGAGGACATTTTCTGTTAAGTTTCTAGCATCCTGTAGGACTGGTTCCATGGGAAGTATTCCTGTGTTCAGTCAGAACCAGAAGAGGACTGTAAGATTCTACACTCGGTAGAGAAGACAGGTGTGGTTCACACTAGGGTAGCTTACAGATGTGGGAACTTCCTCCATTTTTCAGCTGTTAGTGCCATCTAGACTTTCAATTTCAGCCTTCAGTGAAGACCTGTTCTTGCTATGTCACCAGTAATCGTAGCAGCGTCCATGTCCACGTTTCTGTTTCTTGCCACAAGGCAGCTCCTGACTCATTATGTGTATCTAAGGAGTATAAAGCCTTTCAAGATTCAATTGGCAGGACAGTTTTACCACATACTGACACCAGTACTAAATGCCATCGCACTAGAACACTCTCAGGAGAGCCTTCTCTGGAAGGAAAGCTGCCTCCAATAACAGCAAAAATTGATACCAAAAGAATCAACTTCCTTGTATGTAGTAGTTCATCTGCTTCTTTTGTCAATATGGTAGTGTCTGATTGTTTCATCTGGAATACCTGGAATGTTTTTAAAGTTCTACCCTTTCCTTTCAACCACCAAAGTGGTTTTATAATGGGTTAGTGCCTATCCGTCATCACACAGACAGACTGTCATCTTCTATTTTAGTCACTCCGTGCTGTCCCAGGGTGTTTTAATGAGAGCATGTTACATCATTAGTAACATCACTTTTTTTTCTATGGGAAAGAGATCCCACTTTATCTTTAAAAAGGATGGGAAAAGGTGGTAGTGACTCAATTTCAGTACAGTGTTTGCTTTGGCTGTCCTAGATCTCAAGAGATATGAATATGTACATCTGCAAGACCAGATATGGAGTAATGTCTTCAGATAGCAGTTTTTTATTACTGGGTTAAAATGCCCTCCTCTGAGCTTCCAAAATATTTATTTCCACATTGTTATCCAACCAGCTTGAAGGAGCAGTGTGGTCTTTGAACAGGAGGTATTGCCTCTGGTAGAAGACCCACATGCTTGTCACCACTTGTTTCAGAAGAACAAAAATCCACATATTCATATCCTAAACACTGCGGATGTGACCTCCTAAGAACTGTCATCAGATCCTCTGCTCCTGGCTACAGCTTGGTGCTGGAGGTAGACAAGAAGACAGTCTAGATCCCTCCACAGAACACACATGATCTAAACCTTGGCAGACTGATGTCCCATAAGCCTTGTATGATTTCAAGTGATGTTCAGCTTTTCTATTTAATATCAAGCTTGTCTCAGAAGTTCAGTGAGATCATGAGTCAAGCTTTCAATAGCTAAGCATGAGGGACTGCTACAGCACAACTTGTAAGGGCAAGATATAGCCAATGGAGCAGTTGCACAAGTGTCCCTGTGCCTGTTAGTGCATTTGCCAGCTAAGTTCTGCAGAGAATCTTTCAAATTAAAGATGGGTCTAGCAAAAAGATGGTATTTTCCCCATCCTTTTCTACATATATCTGTAGAGATTTCAGGAGTGTATCTGAATACCAATGAAGTCTGGACTGCACTATCACACTTCAATTGTCAAAGAAAACTCTTACTCGGTAACAACAGAAAACATCGTTAGCCTAAACAAAGATGGGAGAAGGATCTCAGTTACATCAAGGGCTGTGCAGTTACAAGTTTTCATTTACATTCTTGACATGGCCTTATTAATCATTAAGTCATTAATGTGTTCCAAGGACCCACAGTTTGCTGAGTCATCTTCAAAAGAGAATGTTTTGAACACTCACAGGTGGCAGTGGAAAATTATATGGCTTGAGGATGGATTCACAAATGGGGAAAACACAATGTAAACAAAACAGTTTGTTCCAGAATATACACTTTATTTGGTTTATGGAAAACTAGGAAGTTACTTATAAGGTTACTGAAACTGGAATTGAAACAAAGTCAACAGGCTAGTATTCTGACCTTCAGAGTTTGCCTATTTTGCCACCAAAAGCTTAGCTTCTGTTTCCAGATGTGAGGTATTGACATGATTAACTATTTTATGTCTGGATCTTACAATGTTTTGCTTCATAGTGCAGATGCAGAAATGACCTTCAAGGTAGAAATTTTGTTCTTTGGGCATGCGAACTATTGCTGTAAGATGCTCTGCAGGTTCACTAAGACGTTGGGATAAAAAAACCCCACAACATCCCTATGGTCCCATGAACGTTTAAGTCTCCTAAGTCATTCTTCCTTTTCACATCCATTCAGCCTTTTCGATGTTCCTTTAAGCAGTTCTCACCCACCCATTCATTCACCCCTATAAAATCTGCTTTTCCTTGTCTGGCAGCACTGAAATTTCTGACAGCTCTGTTAACTGTCCTTCCTTCAATACAATAAGTTGTGTCTCTTTGGTCCCACAGAGACAGTGACCCTTTCCAGATGAATTCTATTCTTTAACATCCTTTCTGTAATAGGAAAGAAGTGAGTTTGCCACCTCCTGTGGATCTCTGCCTGCCTTTATCACATAGCCTTTTCCTCAATTCCACCAGTGACCGGGCGGAGGAGTGAGCTGAAGATGTAGTAAAAAGACACAAGTATTAAAGGATAGAAGGATCAGCATGCCTTCTGCTTATTGTTGAATACAACACTGTAAATAAAACAGCATGCTGGCAATTATTTTATTACTTGCTTTAGTTATCACTGGGCAACAAAACCAAAAAACAAAACCTACAAACTGCCTTTGAAATTCAAAGAAAACTGAGGTCCTAACTCCAAAGTCCTAGTAAAACCCTGGACATGATGTTTCCAAGCTGTTGCCTTTTTCTCTGGTGGAGAATCAGGATGGAACAATGCAATGTTTAATTCTTCACAGTTTCAGCAAGCACTCAGCTGACTGGTGTAGCACAAACTTGCTTAGAAAGCAAAGTCCTCCATTCATTCTCTACAGCAGACTTGTACACATTACTGTTTCCAACCTTTAGCACTACATTCATCATCCTTCTGACCAGAAAGAAGCCACCAGTTATTGAACCGCTGCACTAGAATGGAAACAGAGTGGAACTGGAGGAAGGACTCTTGGAAAAATTTACACATCAGATCACACTTCAGGGGGTTATTTCAGCAGAAACTACATGATGATCTAGAAAACTGTCCATCCCATTTTTTTGTTAAATAGAAGTCAGATTTATTTGTATTTTATATGATGACTAGTGATTTATATCCCACCCATTTGAGAACATTCAGGGCTCCAGGCATATCTCTAGCCAGTTCCAGACTATTCAAATCATTATTGGTCCATCCATTTTCTAGTCACAACAAGGCCTTCTGTGACTAATTATGGCCTAACTGCAGCAGGAGAGGCAGCTTCAAAGAATGGGAATCTTCAGACACACTAGCAGTTCCCTTGGTTCCCAAATTCTTTATTTATGTGGATTACATTGAGCTGACAGATTTAACTGGGCTGTTGAAGATATGGTCAAAGAAGCAGAGTCACTCCCTTCCCTTTTATTGTTTTCTGAAGACATAACAGTCATATGCATCTGTCACTAGAGAGGAAGCTCTCCATCACTGGACTTCGTTTGGGCTTTTATATGCTGTTTCAGTAGCATCTGGGAATAGATCAATATAATGTTTGGTAGGGAGTTGTATTTCCTCATGATGCACTGTAAATCTTTTATTGTAGATACTCCCACTGTTTATTGTTGAAAATCAATAAAAATAAACCTTGTAAAGTTAAAGCCTGGCAATGGTTCAGCACAAATCAGAGGGAAAGAGTAAGAGGCAATGAGTCTCCCTTCCCTCCTTGGATAGCTCCCAGCTTGTTTCTCAATGAATATTCAATAACACTTTCCAGCAATCTGGGAACATATTTTAAAACAACGACAACAACAAAATATTCGAAGTTATGAACGCTTCATTGGGATGTCAAACAGGACTTCTGATCCGCTTCCATGGCCTCCTGATACCGAATTCAGCTGTGGATCAAAACGAAGTATCACCCAGATTGTGCATTGGATATACCTTAGACTTACCAGCTTTGCTCAGCTCAGATTAAAGGTGTTATTTTTGAGCATTGGGAAACTGGAAATCAACCAAAATACGTAAGAAGTGGGAACAGCCCAATGTGAAGAAAAGTTTTGCCAAAGTCAGAGCAGAAGTTACTACCCCTATTTACAAGTGTGAAGAAGCAGGGCAGGATTCAATTACTCCAGCATAGATCTTTTGCCCGATGGCTATTAATTCCTCATACACAGCATTTCTCTCCTTCCTGGTATCAGCAGATTACTGAACAACTCAGGTGATAAGTAAGTAATGTGTCCCCAGAAGAGGCAAGAAAAATATAAGACAAATTCCTAGGGTGTGAAGAAACAGACAAAAAGCCACTTAAAAGCACAAAAAAATTTAATTAATTACTATGAAAGGAAGTCAACACGGTGTGAGAACAAGGGGATGGAAAACATGTGCTGCCTCTATCCTGTTGGGATATCCAACAGGCACCACAAGACTGTACTGGTAAAGCCCTTGACATTCTTAAATACTTCTGTATTCCAGGGTGAAAGCCAGCTATAAAGGAGGGAAAAGCAAATATAAGACTTAATGAGGTGTTGACTTTCGGAATCACCTGCCCTCTGCAAATCGAGCAAGCTATCACCTTTTTAGATGATCTGCTTTTGCCATGTGCACTGCAGTCTGCGTGGGACAGAACGACAGTGCCATCGTACTGCTTGGTGTCCTTTAAGTCTAGTGAATTTACTACTCTGGCAATCTGCTTGTGTGTTAAAAACGCAGAGAGCTCACTGCTCACTCTAAGTGAGCAAGAGGGCTCACACACACACTACGGCAGTCCGTTGCTAGCATCTCAGGCAGTGGAACAGTTTGCATATTTTTTTCTCAGTCCAAGGAAGAATAAAAAGGCAAATACAGTAGTAAATTTACTGAAATTAGCAAATTTTGCACCTTCCCAGGAAAAGGGAATTATCTAGAGAAAGTTGGCAATGACTGGAAAAAGGGGATCATGTCAGGGATCAAAAATTCTAACTTTATTGAAAAAAATGTCTACATGTTTCAAAATCCCATTCCTATTCAATCCAAAACAGAGCTAGATGTGAGCCATCAGAGCTCCTGGTTCTGTCACATGTAAAAGCACAACCAAGTCACTTACAGTACACTTCTAGTCCAGCAGAGATCACGTTTTTAAGACACTAGAATTGATTTGCCTGCCAAGGTTTGGGTGAAAATTCTCAGTTTAACACATAATCTGGTTTTGACCAGGCTTTTAAAATCACTCAGACTCATAGCTAATCTGAGCTCCCGTCAGCTAAATTCACTTCTACTCGTACAGCCACTGCCTTCTGCGTAAATCCACCAGTGTGAACTACTCTGCTGCAGATACATCACAGAATCAGCTCTCTGATGCACCCCTGCCTGGCTGGGACCTCAGAAGTGAAGGCACAGTAAAAATACTGACCACTACTTCTTCGAAGTAACTGCCTCAGTGCCTGTGGGATAAGCTGCATACCACCCCGAAGAGGGCACAGAAAAAATGCCATCCAGGTTCAGCAACACTTTAAATACCATAAAGAATCCTGAAAGGTGGAGGGCAGCAGCTACATCAGTCTCTGATGCTGATTTCTAGCTCTTTTTATATTCATCTGCAAGTGAACATACTTCGACCCCTTCCTATGTGATTCCTGTGTGATTACTGCCATTTAGTTGTAGCTTGAAGCTACACCACCTGTAGCCGTACCATTGCTGCTTCCACTTTTTGTATAAAGAAATTCAGAAAGGTGCCTTCCTTTGAAGAACCAGCTTAATATCAAATTATCTTCAATTATAAATCATGGTTCTCCTACTGGTCTCAGTCAGACACTTTCAACTAATTTCTATCAGGTTATTCACACACACGCTCTCACAGAATGTTAGGGATTGGAAGGGACCTCCGAAGATTATTGAGTCCAATCCCCCGGCCAGAGCAGGACAAAACTAGAGCGACCATGCAGAAATGCATCCAGACAGGTCTTGAAAGCCTTCAGAGAAGGAGACTCCACAACCTCTCTGGGGAGTCTGTTCCAATGCTCTACAACTCTTACAGTAAAGAAGTTCTTCCTCATGTTGAGGTGGAACATCCTGTACTCTAGCTTGGATCCATTGCCCCTCGAGCTCAGCTCTGTTTACAGAACTGGTCCCTATACCATGGTGTGTGTGGCCATTGTAGCTGGTCCGTGGTGACGAGATGAGTGTGTGAAGGGCCTTTGCTGAAGGAGCATTATTTGCACTTCTCCTTTAGGCAGCTGCTCTGCATCAGGCCCAACTTCTGTCAAGCACAAGGATGTACAAACAGGGGCTGAAGTTGGTGGCTTCCTTCGGCCTGGAGAAGGAAGGCTAAGGGGGAACTAAGGGCAGTCTTCCACTGTCTCAAGTGGGTTTTTAAAGAAGGCAGAGACAGACTCTCCCCAGAGGGGCACAGAGAAAGGACAAGAAACAATGAGATCAAGTAGTACCACAGGAAATTATGGTGGGATGTAAGGAAAAAATTTGTCACGGTAAGAGCAGTTAAGCCTTGAAACAGGTTGCCCAGAGAGGTTGTGGAACTTCAGCTTGTTCAGACAAGACCTTGAGCATCCTCATATGGTTTTTAGTTCCTGCTTTGCATGGGTTTGGACTAGATGGCTCCCAGAGGTCCCTTCCAACCTCAGTTAACTTACGACTTTTTGAGTCTTAAGAAGAGGTCCCCAGGAAGAAAATGTGGGGATTCACTGCACAATGCAATGTGCAGCACAGAGATTCCCTCTGGCAGCAGCAAAACTATTCAGTGGGTGTGGTGGTGAACCAATTTATGTAACCCTCTTTTATCGCTTCCATTGTAGCAGCTTCCTCTTCGTTTCCTGAGACATTTTGCACTGGATTGTGAATTCGTTTCACTCCTCCCTTCATTACAAAATAATGTAAATCTTTTGACTTTAAAGGCATATTTCAAAAATCGTTTGATCAAAAAAACTCTGCAGGAAGGAGAGGAATTAGGTAGAGGAGGAACTGGTAGAAATGTTACTCGGTTGTCTTGACTGGAAGGTTTAGGATTACAGTTTGTTGACTCTATTCTTAAACTCTATTCTTAAAACTTTGTCAAGGAAATTATCCTCTTACATAGGAAGTCCTTTTGCACAACCCAAAGCACAGTGCCTAGCATAAAAGTACACATTTGTCTGGTGCTCTTGCAACTGTCATGTTAGAATAATTTCAGTGATTGCCACAGAAACCTTGCGGAAAGCTCATGAGTTTCCCAACATTGTGGTCCGGAAGAGGTTTCTCCTTTCCAGACTTTATGTTCTCATTTCAGGATAGTAGCTCAAGTTTGTGCTGTGCTGCACTGGTATTACTGAGAGCGGGTCGCATTAGGTGAGATGATTTGCATAGGAATTCAGAGTTTAGCGCAGGATTTTGAAGAAGCTGCTGTTTGAAGTCTCAGCGGTGGGAAAGAACAAGATGTGTGTGGAGTAAAATGAGAGAGATTTAACTCGGGAGAAGATAGAAAATCTCAAAGAAATAGAACTTGGGAAGAAAAAAAAGCTTTCATGTACAAGTCTTTATACTCAGACACTTACTGACATATTTAGTATCCTTTCTCTAGCTAAATAATAAAAGCCAGTCAGTATTTGATCCCACAATTTGTGTCACTGGATTATTTTTTTTTAATGAAGTTACAACTTGTTTCATCTAGGCGAGTACATACAGCTCAGTGCAGGAACGTTGTATTAGTCTAAGCACACAGGTGCTCGAGAGACTGGAGAACATCAGATTGTATCAAGGAGCTTGAACCAACTGAGGACATTTAAAAACCACTGACATGCAAAGTTCCATTAATTATAGAAAATAGTATCCCATATCAACTATGTTTTGTGGTTGGTTTTTTTTCCAGATAGTAATTAAATTAGTTTGTAAATACGTTGGTGTTTGTTCTTTTTTTTTTTTTTTTCTTTAAGGAGATGATGTAATCTTTGAAGATGAAATTGAAGCATTACAATTACAAGTGAATAAACTTACTTCTATGGGAGTGAACAAAATAATTGCACTAGGACACTCTGGGTTTGCTGTGGACAAGAATATTGCCCGGAAAGTGAAAGGAGTGGATGTTGTCATTGGAGGACATACAAACACATTTCTCTATACAGGTATTTTACTTCTTACTAAAATGTTGCTTCTAAAGCAAAGCTGAAACTGATTGTTTCCTCTTCAAACCTGGGAGTCTTCCACAAATGTAGTTTGCTGCTGGCTGTACCGAGCCAGATTCATAACTGGTACCTATCTGCAACTTCCACAAAGAGTTTAAAACAGGCTGTGAGCAAGAAGTGCCCCAACTCATTGAAATGTTCCTTAATGCTGTGGGTGTTCAAAGTGATCTATACAAAGGGGGACAGAGGAACAAAGGTAGTAATCCTGGCAAATTACTGCCAAACACTGTACCTGTTTCAAGCACGTGCATATAAAGGAGTAAACAAGGTGTTTAGATTTAACTTTGTAAGTGACTTAGCAGCAACAACAAAAAAATCAATCATATAAGACTTCAAAAGTGACACCAATGTTGATTTTCCATGGAATCTGATTCTGTATTCATAGGTCTCCTTTAGCCTTGTCATTAAAAAAAACTTTCCAAGTTTCCTCTGTGTTTTTTACTCCCTCTTTTAATCCCTGACTTTATTCTTCTTTCCCCTAGAGACAGATGTCATTCCAGAGATAAACATCATTGATCTGATTTCTTTTGCAGCAATGCTACTTTAGGTAGAACCTGTCATCAGCAGCTTCTCCAGTGCTGATGTCTTCCCTATGACAGTGCGTAAGGACACAAGCAAAAGAAAGGCTGTTGTTTTGGGGTGTTTTTAAACCATCAAAGGTAGCTCATTAAATTTAGCAGAAACTTCAGTAACTGGTTGAGAGTATAACAGGAACTCTTTATAATTTCCAGCAAAATTTCCCTTGTGCCCCAGGCACAGGGGTATTATCACATACCCTAGAGGAACCACTTAAAGGCTTTGTACTTTCTGTTTCAGACTCTTCCTTCTCATCTCCTCTCACTTACTCATGCTTTCATTGACTCATCTGGGTCTTCACCTTTTACTTTCCCACTTGGGAAAGAGAAACAATTGCATGCTACAATTATACATTAAACAGTCAGAATGTCTCTCAAAGTTGGCCTCAGGGAATAATTTATGATAGAGAGCATTTGCACACCTGCAAGTCAGAGGTTGCAAACACCATAGGGGTGCAGCAGAGAAGTGGCAAAAACTGGAACAGATGACAGGACCAACCATCCCAATGTCTTGTCTCTAAGGGTGATTGAGGGGGGAATGGTGAGGGAAGAGTGGACAGGCCTGTGGAGATGCAGTACTCAAATCTGCCTCCTTCTCCCACCAGCTTGCAGCTCACAGAATCACAGAATGTTAAGGGTTGGAAGGGACCTTGAAAGATCATCTAGTCCAACCCCCCTGCTAGAGCAGGATCACCTAGATCAGGTCACACAG
>WUAM01000355.1:79088-100485 GCA_024336885.1 Actenoides hombroni
ATCAATCTTGGAGCCAGCTGGCATTGACTCTGTTGGACGTAGGGGAAGCTTCTAGCACCTTCATGCAGAAGTCACCCCTGCAAACCCAATACAGCTTCCACACAGACTGATCTTCAGATGGTGGATGCAGCCCTCCAAGTTCCAGGTTGTAGGGAGTACTTGGAACCTCTCTCTGAGGTCAGGAGAGATGGTCCTTTGTCCCTCAGGAGGTATGCTGTCAGAAGCTGTGCTGCCAAATGGAGGAGTTACATGAGGAAGTGTGCAGGCTGGACTACATCAGAGAAGATAAAAGGGAGATAGGATCTTCTCTGAGACTGAAGAGATCTGAGTCCTTGAGGACACCTCCCCCCCCTTTTGGTGAGTGAATATATATACATCCTTGAAATATATATACCCTCACCCCTTTTTGAGTGAGTGACCCCCTTTCTGGGCACTCTTGAGTGGGAGTTTTTCCCTTTAATGAGTGAGTGTGAGCAAATTTGGGGGCATTTTCCTAAAAAGAATACTGGTGAAGCTTGGAATTTGTTGTGTAGTGTATTCCCACCTGACATCCAAACTTGTAACTTGCTTCATTCTGTCAGAGTGCAGGGTAAGTTTTGGTTGTAATACATCCATATTTTGGCTATCTACTGCTATATGTTTTGTGGGTGCCTCCACAACAACTGTCTTCTATAAGATCCTTATAGACAAACTGTGGACGTATGGGGCAAGATGAGCAGACAGCGAGGTGGACTGAAAACGGACTGAATGGCCAGGCCCAGAGGGTGGTGATCAGTGGCGTGAAGTTCATTTGGAGGCCAGTAACTAGTTGTATATCCCAGGTGTCAATACTGGGTCCAGTCCTGTTGTAACATCTTCATTAACAATCTGTATGATGGGACAGAGTGTACTTTCAGCAAGTTTGCAGATGACACAAAACTGAGAGGGTCACCAGTGCTGTCACCCAGAGGGACCACAAGAGACTGGAGAAATGGGCCAACAGGAACCTCATGAAATTCAGCAAGAAGTGCAAAGTCCTGCAGCTGGGGAGAAACAACCCCAGGAATGAGCACATGCTGAAGGCTGTCCAGGTGGAAAGCAGCTTGACAAAAATGGACCTAGGGGTACTGGTAGACAACGTGAACCTGCAACGTGCCCTTGTAGCAAAGAAAGGGAATGGCATCCTGGGCTGCACTGGACAAAATACAGACAGCAGGTCAAGAAAGGTGATCCTTCGCCTCTGCTGCTCAGCACTGGTGAGGCCACACGTGGAGCACCGTGTCCAGTCCTGGGTTCCTTGGCACAAGAGAGACATGGACGTACTGGAGAGAGTCTGAAGATGGGCTACAAGATAAAGGGACTGGAGCATCTCTCCTGTGAGGAACAGCTGGGAGAGCTTGGACTGTTTATCCTGGAGAGTGCTCAGGGGGATTTTATCAACATATATAGATACCTGAAGAGAGAGTGAAAAGCATACAGAGCCAGGCTTTTGTCAATGGTGCGCAGTGTCAGGACAAGAGGCAGTGAGTGGGCACAAACTGAAACACGGGAGGTTCTTGCTGAACATCAGGGAACGCTTTTTACCGTGAGGGTGACTGAGCACTGACAAAACTTACGTCAGACTGGTTGTGGAGTCTCCATCCTTGGTGATATTCAAAAGCCACCTGGACATGGCCCTACGTGTGCCTGCTTGAGCAGGACTGAGGTTGGACCAGATGACCTTCAGCAGTCCCTTCCAACCACCACCTCTGTGATTCTTCCTTGAGGTAATGTTGCTATACTAGTTGACACATACGATGTTTCTGTAATCAAGTCTGTCAGCTCTTCAAACTTCAAATAATTATATATACGTATATATATATCAAAGGAAAGGGAAGGCGTGTGTCCTTTTTCCTTTTGATATCTTTCATCAATGCCTTCAACAGTGTTTCTTTGCCATGAAAGACTACTGAAAGTGCTTCTCATGGAATTCTATTTCTCATGTTCATGAGGAAAGAAGGAAGTATTTAAAGAAATTCTTATCACTTTAACTGCATCCAGCAAACAACTTCTTTTTAAGTCTGCGGTGTTTAAGAATATTTAACAGTAAGAGCTGCTACCTTGGGCTTAATGTGGACTTGCTTTAAAATACAAAGAAGGCTGTCTTCTTCAAAGCTAGTGTTTGAAATGGAAAACATTTTGGTAAATATGAAATATTAAAAATAGCTGCTAAATTCACCAAAAATGTGAAAAGAGCCTGCTTTTACAGCTCGAAGTTGCTCACTTCTCATTTAAACAGAGTAAGATGCATTTGTAATATCATGCAATGTAACTACATCCCTTGTGGAAAAATGAGAACTTCTTATTCTATAACTGGTGACACAGGGAAACTACAAAATAAGGGGCATGCGTGTGAATAAAATATTATGAACATCTCTTTATCAAAACAGAGAGCACAGTTTTCACCTGAAAATAAGTTTTATAGTGATGATAGTTCATAAGGGAAGCAAGGGTTCAGTTAACTCCATTGCACAAGGAAGAAGATGGGCCACAGAAATAGAATGTGAATTAAGCTGTGTCTCAGCATGTCATTTCAGCACCTGGCAGGTAAGCCAGGTGTTTCCCCAGATGTGTTCCCAGTCCCAACTTTGCCCAGAGAGATGAGATGCAGTATCTGTTTCTAAAAGTTGCTCTAGAAAGTAATTTTCAGTCAAGATTTAGCAATATATTTGCTAGTAGCAAATGCATTTTAGTATGAATGAATCATGCTTCCCAATAAAATGATTGAGGTATTTCCACTAACTGTTTGTACCCAAATGTTTTCTTAATCTTTGAATGTTACAATTTGGACACCCTATCTCTTTGAGTGCAAAACTCAGTATTGACTAATCCTCTGTGTTTTCTGAGCCCTTTTGAGATGATACTGGGGCAGTGAATTATGAAGTCTGAACCAGACTTTGTGTGTTCACAAATCAACAGAACTGACAGGGCACATAATACAGGTTGTGTATAGATGAGTGGAGTTGTTATTTTTATAATACTAGATCTGTTTATGGTGCTGCAGGGATAGATGAAGTCAGGTAGTACTATCCCAAGGAGCTTAAAATCCAAATTAGATGCTACAAAGCTAGAAATACTTGTCCAAAATTGCCTGAAAAGGTAAAACAATCACTCCAAGATACACTAACGCAGATGCTCTGCAAAGAGAAACTTCGTTATGTGCATTGAGTGCCTTAAATTGCAGTGAGAGCAGCTCTACTCCCAGACCTGTATAGAGTGTGCAGAGATGGCAGGGCACGCTCTTCAGGTGCAAATGTTCCTGAGAAGCCAGACTTTCATCAGTATTCATGCTGGTTTTCCTTTCTGCGGGCTTGCTTGGGAACGGGTTGCTCTGCATACAGCAGTGTGCAAAAACAATGAAATAAATGATGTCCTAGTAATTGCTGTGAATTTCTAAACTTTATCTGAACGAATTCTTAAATTATTTTTTGTAGTACTCGCTCATCTTCGTTATCAGTTTGTGTTGATGTTGCTTTGCATACCAACAACCTATCAAGCTCCTGGCTGAGATAAGGTTTCACAAAGGTCCAAAAGCAAATCAGCAAAACATTCTTAGGTGTCTTTCTGAATTTAGGCTTTAAGGCCCAAGGAACCAGCCCCCTCGAGACACCTAATGTGTTAAAAGCCAAAGTTGCTTTTGGAAATGGGGTTAGCTATTACCTCTTGCTGTAGTGAGGTTGCATAAGTATGTCCAAAACTATGCCGCTAAGGTTTTTGCAGGAAGCCTGTGACAGAAGATTTGGAACAAATCTAAGTGCCTCTTCACTGTTCCTTCCCTCGCATAGGTCCCCAATAAAATATTTCTCAGGTTATTGACATCTTGCATATGGGTTTCTAGGCAAAAGCTCAAGGGGTTAGAGAGAGCTCTCAGATGTACAGGGGCATACCTTTGCTTTTCTTCAGTCCTCTCTGTTGGAGTAAATCTTGGTGGATTGAATATTGAATTTTTTGCATGTTGTATATTTGCAAGAGTTGGTAGGACCAATTACTTCCTGAACTGGCTTGTAGTGGAGTCTTCCCCCCCCCTTTTTTTTTTTTTAGGGTCCCCCAATCCAGACATTTTAGCTTTTCCTAGCCCCTTTTTAGGCCTGTGTTGGAGCTAAGGAAGTCCACCTAATCTGGCTGCCAAGATGAGTCAGCAGAAGAGCTCTTTATGTCCCCACCTGCTGTGAATGTCTGACACTTCCAGAGAAGATGAATAGTTGCTTAGACACTGGAATTTCCTTTGCTGCAGTCAAGAGAGGTGGGCTGGGGATTAAATAAGTTTGAAAGAAGATTCTTGTGGGGAGTCATCTGCCAAAATGTCAGAAGTTCAGTGTGAAGAGAAGTACATGAATAAAACTAAGCTCACTTTTCCCTAATTCCACAACACATCAAGAAAAAAACCCAAATACATCTTTGTATATATGTATCTAGGTTGCATTGTGCCTGCAATCTAATTCAAGATAATACAGGGAGAGCAAAAATGGAAGCCAAGTCACATCCATGGAAAACTCTGGCACGTTTAGCAGAGAAGACAGTTCCTAGCTTCAAGAAACATGAAGACTTGAGTCATATTTCTTGGATGCACTCATACTGGCAAGCAGTACATGTCAAAATCCCCATTGTTGAGAAATCTAAATTCCCTTTTGCCTTAAAATAGCTGTAGTCAGTATAAGATGCCTTATGACCTTCCAATAAGTGAAAAAGTATTATACCGAATAATAATTGCAGTAGTTTGGTGAGGATTTTGCGTGGAAAAGCTGTAGCTCTTGGCCAAAGTAAACTCTGGCAGAATTGAAATAAGCTGGTGGAAATGGCTTGTTTCATGCAAGTTGGTGGCATGCTCCAGGCAAAGTCATCTTTTCCTGTACACAGGATAGAAATAATGCTTCCTGTTCCACAGGGACTTCAGGAGAACACATTTAGGGAATACGAGGCAGCCAGGGCCATGTTCAGACTGTTTGTACCCTAATGCCTGTCACAACTCCATCTCTGCATTGTTTGAGGAATCAAGTCTGAGCAGTCTGAATCACTCATGACTAATTTGAATGTAGTAGTTATAGCTCCTAAATTAAGCTTCTTGAGTAGGGGGTGTGAACACACCTTCAGACTTTACAGTAAAGGGAGGGCCATATAATTATCTCAAGAGCCAGAGATTTCTTCAGGAGAAGATTGAGTTGCTTATAGCCTGTTTCCTCCCTTTTTATCTAATTCATAATCTTTTCTTCATCTGCACTAAAGGCCCGTTCCTACTAGTATTAAAACAAGTGATTTATTTGCCCCAGGATGACAATTCCCAAATTCTGGGTAACTCTCTACTTAAAAAACGATGGCAAACATAATCCTGTCTGCTAAACCCGCTGCAGGAGATGAATGTCACACAGCAAAAGAACTCTGCTGATGCTGCTTGAATGATTTCCTCAAACAGAGTGAGCTGTAGTGACAGATGGCCTTTTTTCCTTTTCTCCACTTATTGCTGGAGCTTTTCCTTGCAGAGCCATGCTGGTTGGGATAAGGAAGCTGCCTGCAGGCTTTTCAGCAGCGTTGACACATTGAAAGTTGGGGATCCAGGGAAAGGAGACAGAGCTGGACCAAATACTGAGGGCAGAAACAAAATCCCCTGCAATTGCTGCATTTGCTGCTGCTGTTGTCCCAGGAGGGTGGGAAGGGAAGGGTCGGTGACTGCAACCTGTGGAAAAGCACACCCCTCCCGCTCCAGTGGGGCTCTCTTAGAGCTCTACCCAGAATATTTTGTCCCAGTCGACAGAAAGTCTGAATCAGGTGAACTAAGCCAGCTCTGTTGGTAAGGAGTGGGAAGGAGTGATATCCCCATCTAACACAGCCCTGCAAGTGGGAAGGAGCTCCTGGGCTAGCGAGTGTTAAACTGTCAAAAACGTCACTTGTAGCTGCATCACTGCTCACTGCATTCAGGAGGGTGTTATTCTGCTAAAAAAAAAAAAAAAATAAAAATCAATCCAGTTTTACTGAAATAGCTCTGTCCTAGCTAGACGTGCCTTGCAGTAGAGCACGCTGCTATTCCAGTACTTATAAAGCTGTCCTGTTGTGCAGATAGCCTTAACATCTTTGCTATCTGTTCTCCTCTGTAGAATGGCAATCATAATATTTCTCTTCCCTTGCCCTTTTTCTTCATCCTAAGAGCCAGGGATGTCAGGTCCATCCTGGGGAAATGGCCAGATCCCCCAGGTTCAGCTGTCAATTCGGCTCTGCATCCGTCGCTCCACAATGAGCCTCCCACTGAGGACGGTTGTGGGGGAAGGTAGGCTGTGACCTTGTGCAGCAATGAACTGCTTAGCTGCGCTTTATTGTTTAGTACCTTATTGTTGCTTTCAGGATTGCTCTGTAAGAAAGTAAGTTCCTTTTTAGGGCCATCTCTGTTTCTGCCCTTTGTTTCTCTTCCTTCCTTATTTTCCTGTCTCTGAATGTAGCGATGTTCGTGATTTATACCCATGCAAGCCCTGTTGCATTGATGTAGAAGGATCTGCAGCTGCTGGTTTTAGCCTGAACGGTGAATTACTCAGTGGCTTGGACTTCTCCTAGAGCCTGGAGTCATTTTGCACTAGAGTTAAGTTATGCTGCCCAGTTCCTCTCTTGATCTGCATGATCTTGTCTTCATGAGTTGTGCTGGCCTGCAGCCAGGCTCCACTTCTTTGCATCCATGTACTCCAGAAAATATATCCAACACATTCTCCTAGTTAGCTCGATGCCATACCTAGTCGAGGTGCTTTCACCTAGTCCTGCTTTCCTTATCCTCTGAGGAGAGAAATACACAAGGCCTGATTTCTCAGCAAATCTGCTTTGACCTTATACAAAGAGGCCACCAGTGCTATGATTGAGTAGAACTACAAGCAAGAGCTTTGTGTTTTGTTTTGTTTTGGTTTGTTTTCCCTAGAGAAGAACAATCAGGAGGAGTCAAAGCTGTTCTGTAAGAAAGGTGAAAACAAAACCCAGATCCAGCTGGCCTCCCAGCCAGTTAACCTCTTGCCCATTGTGGGCTTCCTTTCCCTGTGCCATACACAAGTTCCCAGTCACATCAGGTTAAAAGGAGGGCAGCTTGCTCTAGAAACATGGTTACACAAATCCAGGCATGCCATGGCTGCGTTACGAAGCACATGGTATATTCTGATCCCATGAAGAGTGCATTTAGACAACAGTGTAAACCAGTAATCAATAAAAATTCTACACACAGTTTCTGTTCAGTATGTCTCATTGAGGTCTTTTGTTGTTGTTTTAATCGAAGGAACTTTAGTCAGGCTTTTTATTTTCAATTTGTATGAATTTGAAAAAGGTGCCTTTTATCAGCAACCTTTATCAGTGCTCTCTCCCAGTCTGTTACCAAAACCTATATTGCAGCAACGTACAAAGTCCTGAAAAGAGTGCCCTGCACAACACCATTTTCAGGCACTAAAAATTGACTTGAAAATCTCCTAAAACACACTGCAAACCAGCATTAATTGCATAATGAGCTGGATGGTACCATGAGGCAATAGTTGGCTGATGCCAGATAGAGTCATCAGCAAGACAGCCTTTTCCCTTTCCAACCTGGGGAACTTGGGAAAGGCACATAGATGGTCAGGGGGTGTTGCTCCTCTGACTAAGGGTAACACGGATTCGTTGAGTCGCCCTTAGCCTGCAGTGTTAAATTGCCTGCAAAAGTTAAAACACACTCATTGGCTTATTTACACTGATGGCAGCACGTGAATAATAACAAAACCCTTATAACAGGCTGTCGGTGGGGGCAGCATCTGGCATATACTTGTCCACTCATTATACCTTTTGCCCAAAGCATTGGTGGTTCTCATTTAGGACATGATGCCTGAAGGTGACTCGGGACATACAGAATGCTCCAAGTCTCCTTTTAACTACTAGTAGCTGCCCTGTGTTCTTTCAAATGCTGTGAAGAGGATAAGATTTTTTTTTAAATAAAATGTCCATATTGGGCAAAGCTGAAAGTCTGAGCAGCCTAGCATGCAGCCTCCAACACTCTGTCCAATGGGAGCCTTAAACACAGTGGTCAAAAGTAGATTTGTAGGGAAGACCACAGCAGATGGCAGGGATGTGATGATGCTTCCCAGAACACCCTGTAATTATCCATCGCTTGTGTAGTGCAAACCACAAAACAAATCTCAGCACAAGACCGGAGATGTGAAGTGACCCCCTCACCCAGAGAAGGAGCCTGGTTGTTAATGGATTGTCCTGGAGGCAGGTGGCTTGAAACTTTGCAAGCTGTGGAAGAGCCTGTTTACCCATGTCCTGATCAAAAGCTGTGAGTGCAGAGCCAAAGTATAAATAAATAAACAGTGAAAGGCGACGTAGGAACGGCATCGCCACAGCATTTCCACCCCAAAGCAGGAGCGGTCAGCTGTGACCCATGCAGCTTTCTGGAAGTAATACTTTCTGGAAAAGAAAGTATTACTCAGCCAGTGGCTCGTTCCCAAGGGAGTCTTTGGGAAAAGGTATTCAATAGTAGCAGATGGAATAACTGTTTCAATCCCCATTCCTGGAAAACAGGCAAGGGCATATAGCACTTGTGTGCAGTAATTTCAGGGTCTTTGGAAAGACTCTAGAAATATTCACACCGTTCACCTAAAGGTCCACATAGACACCGAAAAGTTGTCCGTGCTCATCCTCTTCCTTGTGCTTGCACAAGGCTTCCACAACATCTCACAGACCAGAGAACAGATCCAGCTGCATAACACTGGGAAAAAGGTCTGATCGGCAGTTATGTTGGCTCTGAGGGGAACGAGGAAAGAAAAAAAAGTCTTTTTTTTTTTCCTAGAGAGAAGCCTAAAGTCTAGTCTGTGCAGCGTTTTTCTGTTGTTCAAGGAAAAGGCTACAGGGTTTGGGACAGGGGTGGAGTTTTCCTCCGAAACTCTTGCAAAGGTTGTATGCCTTGCAGGGTGGTACGCCCAGGTACTTTGGCATAATATAATTTCCCCCCTTTTTCATGGACATAAATTACAGTACTAATACTTATTGGCTAGAATACCCGCTCCCATGCTTGGTGAGGAGAGAAAGAGGCGTGGGGATTATGCAGTACTAGAAGAATGAAAGCGAATCAACTTTTGTGTTTGGACGGGGCCTGAGTGTCTGTCAGGAGCAGCAGTACAATCTGGGAACAGCTTTGCAGAGCCTCATGTTTCAGACTAATTCTAGGCTGTCAATCCATGGCAAAGACAGTTTTTGTTATTTATAGTAACTTCTTTCCTAATGCATTTTGAAGGACCAAGGTCCTACAATTGAAGGCTTTTTGCTTTTCAATCTATGGAGAAAGTAAAATGTTCCTAATTCCAGTTCTGGGAAACATAGCTCTGTGGCCACTTCTCTCATCTCAAAAAGGAGCAGGGGTAAGCCGCTTGCCTTTGCAGATTTATGGTAGGACAAATCCTGCATCCGTATGTCTTGTAAGACACATAAAACCATCTCTCCTTCCCTGACAAGTAACTGGTTTTTTTCAATGACTAAGTGAAAACAAACCAAAAATGACGCAAAACAAGAGAGACTTAAATGTAGGTGCAATTGCATCCTTGTAAAGTCATTCATGGGGATCTTACTAACATTTACAAATATCTGAAGGGTGGGTGTCAAGTAGAAGGGACCAGTCTGTTTTCAGTGGTGCCCTGTGATAGGACAAGAGGTGATGGTAACAAGGTGAAACACAGGCAGTTCCACCTCAACATGAAGAAAAACTTCTTTACTGTGAGAGTGACAGAGACTGGAACAGGCTGCCCAGAGAGGCTGTGGAGTCTCCTTCTCTAGAGACTTTCAAGACTCGCCTGGATCTGTTCCTGTGTGGCCTGCCCTGGGTGTTCCTGCGCTGGTAGGGGCGTTGGACTCGATGATCTCCAGACGTTCCTTCCCACCCCTACCATTCTATGATTCTATGATTAGTTGTAGCTGAAAGCTTGTTAAAACTTGGAACCAAAACTGATGAGAATTTTTTTCAGTACAGTCTGAACACGGGCTGAGCAGGTCAAGGGAGGATCCAGCTCTGTGGAGCTCCTTCAGCCCTGTAGCCAGGAAGGAGCTGATCTTGGTAGCACGTTTCTGGACCCAACACAGGGAATGGTCCTTCTCCCCTCCTCAGGCACCTCCTGTACAATGCTGCTGAGCCTTTCTCCTGGAGTGCAAGCAGAGGCCCAACTGGGAGTTAGCTGAAAGTATGAGCCCTCCTGCCACCTTCACAAAGGGATGGTGAGCGATATCAGCAAGCAGGGACTTCCTCCTTCTTCGGCATTTTGCTACTCTATGCGGCTGCAGCGGCCAAATTGTGTAAGGCTCCAGCTCAAGCCATTTCCAGAGCACTGCTCCTCCCACACACACCTCCGTCTACTGCATCTCCTTGCGGGACCATAACAACACGCACTACCATGCGTAAAGGCATTATTCTAAATAATATTTAATAGTCGTAAATGGTATTGCTTAGAGACCCGTGATGCCATTTGAATACGTCGCTGTTGAAATATGATTTCTGATGATGTTAATGATCATAATGAGGAAGAAAAACTTTTTTTTTTTTTTTTTTTTAATTGTGGATAACAAATATCAATCCTGTCTGCTTTCAGGTAGGTCAGAAAACCTGGGAAAATAGCTACTAGCAACACTACTTTCATTTGCAAGCAGCATTCCTGATCTTTTTCAGTATATTCTAATGAATTTTTCTAATCATGGTAACCCCTTCATAAATATCCTACAGTGTTCTGGAAACGTTCTAATCCGCAAGCTTTGGTGGAAGGTGAAATATCCAAATTAAGTGATAAGTTTGAGCATCAAGTGTTTTGAAACAGGGTGACCTTCACAGCCACTTTTTGAAATGAGCCCCATAAAAACCTTTTTAACAACCTCTGCAAATGAAATGAGCTAATGTAGCTGTCCACAGGAGAGGACAGACTCGCAGTCAGATGGGAACAAAGGCCACATGAGAGGAAATACAACTTAGCAGGTGCTAATTTGCACCTATAAACTCCTATGGCCAAAAGCAGCTGGGATTGAATTCCCTGTTCCTTTTTGGCTGTTAAAGACATGACAAAAAATTTGCAGCAATTATGGCTTAATTACTCTTGGAGAAAGGCTCTCTGGGAGGGTGGGAACTGAACAGGAGCAGGGAGAGAAGACCCAGGACTTAAATCTAGCAGCAGCACCAAGAAGTCTGGCTACAGATGCCCAGAAAGGTGTTGCTGCCTCTGCTTCTGCTCCCACCAATACTATGGTAGCGTAGCTGCATGGCAGAGCACAGTTCTGCTTCATAACGAAATGGCATGTCATCAGTGTGGAATCTTACTAAAACCTTGGTTGATTATTATTATTAGCATTATTATCATTGTTGTCATTCTATGATAAACTTACTTGAAGCATGCCAATCTCTCTGGTGTGCATGCCTAGTGAATGCACTCAATGTTCATCTTAGACAACATTCTTGGGTGTGTTTTGAATCTTAGACCATTTTTTTTGCCTGGAAAGGAGTGGGACACTTGTGAGGGTTGAGGTGCATCCTGCCTCAATCCTTCGTAAAGTTCAGAGGAGTTGCCGTGCTGGAGTTCTTACCTCGGACATGTAGGTTGGCTCACCAGCTTCTCTTCCCTCCTGAAATCTGGGCAGTAACCAGTCCTTTCCATTTTTTCTTGTGAAATTCCCTGTAACAGCTCCAGAGCTTGGATGCAAACACCTCTGTTTGAAAAGCAAAACGACAGCAGCAGCAGATGCCTTTATAGACAGCGAAAGGCTTGAAGAAAGGCAGAGTAAATAAACAGCAAAAATTAACTGTATAATATTGCTGCACAGAGAGGAGCTTTCTCTTCAAAATGAAGCAATTAACATGTACGGACTCATTCTGCCAGGCTGGGAGGAAGCGGGAGGCACGTTATTTAAACGAATTGCCATGTAGCCTGTGATTATCATTAGGATTCATTCAAACCCAGGCATTCAGTAAAGCTTCTGCTCTGCGGCTGGCTCCGGGCTGCCTCTCTATCAGTACCTATTGTTTCATAATCTTGCCATACTCGACGCTTTTTTTATCCCAACCAAGTCTGCCTTGTTTATTACCCTCCCCAGTGACTAAGCCGAAGCGGGTTAAACAATGCATGGTTTCATTCAGCTCTTTTTCTCATGTTAGCTGAGAGATGTCTTCTCCCCTAATTGCAGAGAATCTCTTCTGCTTTGCAAATTCCGTATTGAAAGCATGTTTAGGGGAAGGCGCGGGGATATACATAAATCTGAGTACTCCCTGACAGGGGAGGTAATTGCCCTTTCCCTCCAAGCATGGCAGAACCCTCCTAAATAGCTTGGCACAGGCAAGTTTCTGTGACGGGAACCTCACACGTGGCTCAGCAGCCACGGGCTCTCTGCCTCTGTCCCAAGCCAGATGGTTTCACTCTGCTAACAGTAGCCCAGCTCTCCGGAGTCAGATCTGGCTGTTCCCGGCTGTGCTTTGCCCAGGCAGCTCCCACATGGGGTCTGCAGTTGAGCAGGATGGGGATGCACTGCCGAGGACAGAGATTGCCCTTTGCACAGGCAAATACTCAAATGCTTCCATGTTTTTAATTTTTTTCTCCCTCTGTTCTGATTCAGAACAAAACCAGACTCTTTTTGTTGCTTTGGGAGCACTGACCTGACTGAGGGGGAATCTACCTTGCCAAATGCCAGAGGCAGCAGCCTGGTCATCTCCTAGCAGCACCAAACCTTGTGTGGCAACCTTCCCTGTGGTGCCTCTGCCCCCCGTGCTCACAGTGCCATGTGGCAGGTGGGTTGCAGCACCAGGAATCCCATCCCTGCCCAAGTCCCAGCATGCTTGAATTTCCCTCGGCACCTTCCCTTGCCTTTTCTCCTCCTCCATGAATGTCTGTGCATCCCAGCACGGGCCAAGCACTTCCAGTGCCAGGCCACCTCCACCACATGGACACACATAGACTTGCCATCGCTCACCTTTCTCCTGCCAGGAACATGCCACAAAACCACTTGTCCCTCCTGAAGAAAGCTGGCCCCATCATCTTCCACAGAACGCCTGCATCTCTCCTATTGCTACCTCAAAACAACGTTTTCAGGAGGAATTTGGAGCATCCCTCACAGTGGAATGAACTGATTGGAGCTGGGTTGTGTTTTGTCTTTCCGCACACCGTGCTTCGAAGATGAACCCTTCACAGCATCAAAGCCTCTCCCACCCACAGTTGAAAGGAAAGTGCAGCACTAGGTACATAAAATACAAAATGCAACATAAGCACATACGTATTTCATATATAATGTGTCTATATAAACAAAAAATGTAGGGATTATACGAATCTATATATACACATGTAGAACATTTATATATGAAGCATATATTGATACTACATAATAACAAACACAAATCTCTACTTCTAGACTATGTTCATATATTTACATTTATAGAGATTTGTTATGGCTATGGGATGTACTTGAGTAACTGGCTTTAGCTCAAATAAGATGTTTTTCAGACTAACCTTTTCCCACATGTCCTAGAAGCCTGTGCCCAGAGGTACCTGTGGTTCACATACCACAGCTGGGGAGGGAGAGGGGGTCTCAGAGGAGCATCAACACAATGGGCAGGGAGACCTTCAGCAAGTGCAGGCCCAGGGCTTTGCTTTAGATTGCATCCCTTATGTGAGAAGACAAGGTGTTTCCTCACCTCACCCCACTTGCTGGTGCCTGAAGCTATCCCCCTGCCTATTACTGTAACCTTGTGGTAGCCCACATCTGACCAAGACAGGAGGAAGACCATGTCCAGTGGGACAAGGAGCTGCACTCAGCACAACGAAACATCACCCAAAGCAGGTCTCTTGAGTCACAGACCCTCCAGGGTGGGCTTGGCTGGGCTTCAGGTCTCTATCCCTTGCTGCTTCAGCTTTCTAAGTATGAGGTTCATTAATGTTGTGTCCCCAAGTTTGAACCCTCTCCAAGCTTCAGCAGCAGCTTGGGCAGGTTTTTGAGGTTCACAACTCCAGATTTAGGCATGGGAGCTGTGGCTGAGCTAATCACGGCTATTAAATCCTCACCTGGAGCAGGACCTTGGTGTAGTGCACCCAAAAAGGTACCTTACATTGCAAAACAATCACTAGGTTCTATGGGACCCCAAAGGGACCTGGCATTGTGTGCAGCATGGCAGCTGGGCAGATATCCTCATCTGTGTTAAATCAGAAAAAATGCTAAGTCATGAGGCTCAAAAATGAACCCAGGTATCTAAGAAGGGTTTTACCTTCAGTTTGAGCCTTCAGAGCACAGTCAGCTCTGCTAACCCAGCCTTCTCATGCTAAGGCTTTTACAGTTAATAGAGACAGATGAAATCCCTAAATAGAAAGCAAGAGAGGAAAACGTGAGAACCAAAATAGAAGTATTTTGCAATTTATATTTTCTGAAGCATGCAGACATACTAACAATGATGTCTTAGGTCTATAGTCCCTCCAGAAGAGGAAAGCCACAACAAAATACTAACAAAAGTGTCTTATCTTCACTGAATGTTGATTCGCCCACCTCTCATTTTCTCATCTTTATCCCTTGTGATTTTTGAAGTTCATTTCCTTATTTTCTGAAATTTCTCTGCATCATCTGTAACTGAATTTCAAGCAATTAACTCCCCTGGACATATCAGTTGTGGAGGGAAACCCAAGAAATAAGCTCAGGGCATTCTTGAAGATGGACATTGCACAGCTAATGTGTAATCTTAATACGCATAATAATAAGGATGGTGATGACTATGTGAAGACTAATATATGGTAAATGATAGTATAAATATTCTTCACTCAGCCTTTTTGCTTTTTTGTCTTAGTACTCATTTTGCTTCTTGGAATGTTAATATTGAGAAGGAATTAACTAACAGACTAAATTACAAATCCTTCAGTGCAAAAGTATTGTGTTCCTGCAATTAGGATGGGGAAAAAAAAAGACACAAATAACTTCCTAGTTAGTTATTTTCAAATATTTAAAGTAAAACAGCAAGTAGGCATTAAATCAAACACTCCAGTACTGAATGATTGATGCTAGCTTATCCAGGCTTGAAGAGATTTTTCTTCCTCAGATGAAATGAGCACTGCAATGTGGCTTTGCTGAAGCAGGGGCTGCCTATGGTGTCAGCACAACTGATGCCATCTGAGTTCAGCTTTCAGCTTCCCAAATTACTTGTGCAATATCAGCTCCCGTAAGGGATTAACCTGCCGCTCCAAGTCCCAGCATCTTGCTCAGGGCCGGCTGGCTCTTGGCATGGAATCCACAGCCCTACACACAGCAGCAATGCTCCTCACGCCTGCACAAGCCCGTCAGAGCTCACCCAACCTAGCGTCTTGTGACCGTGAGTGACCCAGCCCTGGGTATCCTTGTTTTCCTGTAAGATTTGAGCTCTACCCATCGTTTCCCTTTGCAGGAGGACACAGTGGCACCCTTTGGTAACAGGCACCTCCCAGCCAACATGACACAACCCAGATCACCATGCTGGCCCCAAACTGGCCGCCCTAGAGAGTTGGCCCTCATCCACGGCATGCTGGAGAGGGCAGACAGCACTGTAAATCCTTGGGGTGGAGGTGGCCAGCTCTGAGGTGATGACCTATTGCTTCCAAATAACTGTGATGGGGAAATCGGTCATGGGAACAAGCAAGGCAGTGCAGGATGGTAGCTGCCACCCCACTAAGCACTAGGTGACCCCTGAAAGCATCAGCCAGGCAGTAGTTGCTCCATCCTCTCTGCAATGGCAGAGGCTATGGAGATCCTCCTCCAGCTTACACCAGATTTGCCTTCTTCAGCACGAGCCTAACAGGGATGTAAGCAGTCAAATCCCTGTGACTTTCTCAGATAGAGCATGGTTTTACACAGTCTTCCCTCTCCTCCTCTTTTCTACCCCACAGCCTTAAGATCATAGAGTTTTCTTTCATTTTAAGTCAGGTTTATTAAAAAAAATAGCAATTACTCTCTAGCCATAGTAAACAATCACCAAATAACCTGCTGTGGCCAGGCAGTGAGGAAAAAAGGGGGGGGGGGGGGGGTGGTGGTGTGGAAATATCTTGCCAAGATGCCTACCAAAGCAATACCTGCTCCTTCAGCCGATTACAGGTGTCAGGTTGCCTCAGGATCCCTTGGTGATTTTATAAGATGATCCATCAAGGAGACACATTACACAAGTCTGAGCTCATAGGTTTATCCAGGCAGCTGCCAGCTATGTGTATGCAGAGCTACAGCCTGGTCCATGGCCCTCTTTCCACAGTGGGGTGACTTTGCTGGAGTCCTGGGATGGGCTTTGTGGTCCATGTCCTGCCTTGAGACCTGCACAGCTGGAACCTCTCTGGGGCCGAGGTCCTGGCACTCACTGGGAGAAACCATCACTGGAGGAGGTAATGCTTTTTAAGGCAGCTCCTGAGGAAGTATGATAATTCATGGTGGCATGGAAAGATGGATAAAATCCTTTTCTCTGGGATAAACTGCAAGTTCTCAGCTTACCGAAGATAAAAAATAGCATGTAGCTATGAAACTATGGTAAAACTGTGTGATTTTTATATAACTTCATTTTTTGTAACTCTGAAGAGGCACAAGAATGAAATAGCTGTTCCCCACTCTCTTTTCCAGACGCACTGATGTTTGCTGTGCACCATAAACAACCCTTGTGCTTCAGCACTCTTCCTTGTAAACTCACTTAAAATCCAAAGTTGTCAGCAGTTTGCCGTGTTCATCACTGGGAGACACTCGGTCCATTGGAACAGTCACACTGTTGTGAAACCACTTTGGTGTATAATTCAACAAGTGTTGCTGCTCATATAACCTTTTTAATTCTGCATTGCACCAAGAGCTGTGAATGATTTTAAGAGGGTGACTTGCATCCCTCAGCAATTTCCAAGGACACTGTCTTCTCTTTAAAACAATGAATACATGATTCATGGCCAATAATTTTATCGTTTATATGTTTCTCTGCTGGGTCGAGGATATTTAAAAAGCCTTTGGCCCCAGAGTATGTGTGTTTGCGTTAAGAAGCTGAAGGTGAGGGGCATAGCCTGTACCACCCATGCTCGTTGCTCATGCAGGCTGGTGTGTGGTGGTTAAAGGAGACAATTTAATCTTTAATCTTCCTACTTTCTCTGCAGTTTAAATCAATACCAAAAGCAGAGGTGATGCTCTTGCGATTTGGCTTAAATCCACTTCTGAACTGGATAAGCTGAATTAAGATCAGGCAATTTTATGCCATAGCACATAGTTTCTTACCCCATCATTTCAAGGACAGTTTGGAGAAAGGAAGGAAAGGCAAAGGAAGAACAACAGTCCTACAGTGACAAAGCCATTCCCATGTTTCCTGGGGAATCCTGCTATGAGGGCCCATCAGAGTGGTCCACAGAAACCCCAATGTCAACCAGACTTGCCATGAAGAAACCCAAGTGCAACAAAGCCAGCCCCCAGTGCACTTTACAGGACATGCCTGCTAAATCTAGAGATGAGAGCTGATGCTTGGACAATGAATTACTTGAGCCTCAATTGGGTTCTTTGCTCTCCCTGTGTTGGCTCCCTATTGCTCAAGAAGAGATCTGTAAGACCAGGGCATGAGCTTTGCTGAATGCCACAAGCAAAATACCACAGGTGAGCATGGTGAGTGTGTAGGTGAGAGGGAAGAATCCCTGGTGTCGAGTGCAAGGCAGATCATGGAGCAGAGCAGACACTGTGCCTTCATAGACAGTTAAAACTTATGGAGCAGCATTCAGAAATTGGAATTGATGATCCTAAAGGTCTTTTCCAATCACAGCGATACTGTGATTCTGTGAAAGGCATTGACACAGTGTTAACCATTATTTTGAAGGGTACATATGAGTGGAAAGGTGGCAGCCAGGCTAGGGCTGAAGCAATCTCACTTGTGGCCCCTGCTTCATTAGCTGCAAGCATTTGCTCTGGGTCCTTTCACCATTTTTTTACTTCTCACAGGTGGGTTAAAAAGCCAGTTCCTTGAGCCGTGGGCAGGGCTGGCACTTTGAGAAGTCACTGCTCTATCAGACTGGTTCAGACCTATGCTTGTGACTGTTATCCAGGCTGCTGCTGGTGTTTCTCATGCCCATCTTTCATCATGGTGACTGGTCTTTGCAGAGGTCGCCTGCTGATCTGCCAGAAATGCAACCTGTGCAGCAATTAAGGAGACCTGATAAAAGGCATCTGCCCTCTAAATCACTGTTTCACTTCTTGGCATCCTTTTGGGGAATGAACTGCAACATAGATGCTAAATAATACTCACTGCGAGGGATTTATTGCTATTTTAATGCTATAAGTAACTTCCAAAATGCGCAGCTCCAAATAACATGTGTATATTGGTCAAATATATCTAAGATGTGAAGTTTTAATAGGTACATTCATCTTCCTGAATTGCATTTCTACTAGATTTACAAAATGCATTCAGATTACACTCTCTCCCTGCCACTGTGGGTTTCTAATGGCCTGCACAGAAATCTTATAATTTCTGCCTTAACTGTTAAATGTAAAGGTTAAATGTAAAGGGAAGGTGAACAATGAGTGGCCTTCTTCCCTCTTCATAGTCTGCAAGGATTCCCCCTCCAGATTCAGGACCCCAGTGTATATTCCCAGTGCTTGATACCACTAAAAAATGTAACTGAAATTATTAGCAAACCACCACCAGCACCTAGTGAGACTCCAAACAAACCCCGAACACACTAGCTATCAAACCTGGTATTTACATCTAACTGCATCTCAGTCTTCTAAGCTTCTGTAGTAAGCAGAGATGTTTATTCTGGCACTTTCCCCATAGCAACCTATGAGGTTTCAGATATAACAGCCATCAGTCAATGCAGGTTGAGCATATTTGTAGCAGAGAGACCTCCTGCACTGCTGTCACGGCTGTAAGCCTAAATTAAAAAGCACAGTTATCTTTTGTAGCCTGGAGCACTGTTATCTCTTCAAATACAAGGAAGCCCTATTCCTTTTACACTGACGGACCAATGCCAAGGATTCATCAAGTATGCTCTATACAACATTTAAAAAAAAAATTTAAAAAATCTGACACAATTATTTGAACTCTCAGTACCTGGAAGGAAGGACAGAAGACTGGTGGGAATTTTGGCAGAGCTGGTGCCAATTTTCTGCCAGGGAAGGAATTCCCCATAGCCAGGAGGGTGGTTTTCAGTTTCTCTTCCCCTTGGCCTCCTTCTGTTTTCAATACCATCTTGCTGAGTGCTGACAAGGGATGTGGCGACGCACAGAGCAGAGGGGGATGGCAGCTCAGTGGTTCCTAAAGTGAGCAGCGCTCTTGCAGAGGGGAAAGAGAGAATGTGTGGGTCTGCCGAGGGGCTCTCTGAAGGGGACCCACCCAGGAGTCCCTCCAAACAGAGGCCTCTGTTGCTATAGTTTTTCAAAGTGGACGAAGAAGCCTTGCAGGGTTTTGGGGTTTAAAGCTATTGATTTTCCTCCCTGCTTGCATTTACCTTGGCAGCAGGGGAAACGCTGAGTTGCATTGCTGCAGGTTTGCCGGAGGGCTTCGGGGAGGCCCAGGTGGTCTCTCGCTTAGTAGCTGGATAAGGGTGAGAAAAATAGCCTGGGAAAAGAAGAATTAAAAAAAAAAAATCTCCTCTCTCATTTTTTTCTCTTTCCCCCCTGCATCAGTTCTCTGACCTGGTTTACCACCAGCCTGACAAACACCTGTACTGGCTCATGGCAGGGGCCCTCAGGGAGTAGAACCAGCCCTCGGAGCTGGGCTGGTAGTAGGGGGATGCTGCCACAAAAGGCATCACCCTTCTCCTCACCTAAATAAATTGGTATAAAATGTCAACTTCAGCTGAGTTTTAGTAGCCACACCAAGCTGGCTGACACCCAGTTCAACTCAGCTAGATTTTACATCAACTGTGTTGAATCATCATAAAACTATCTGCAAGCAAATGCCTACAAAAAGCTCCCTCCCCTCTCAATTACTCCACACTCAAATTTTTTATTCGTGTTATGTTGTCATCATCATGCTTTGGCTTAGATAGAGCATTGCCAACACTCATGCTGTTTGAGGTTGCACTTTAAATCCACTGCAGCTTGAGACAAGCAGTGAAGTAGGAACCGCAGTGCTCCTTATTAGTCCCCTCCTCTCTTCCTGACTTTTCTTGTCTCTGCTTGCTTTTCCTTCTTCTTTTGCCTTGCCTTGCCCTCTTCTCTTTAGCATTGCCATGTCTTGACTTTTCCTTGCCCTGCCCTCCTTTCTTTCTTCTTGCCTTGCCTTTTTCTTGCCTCACCTTGACGTTTTCTTGTCTTGCCTTTTTCTTGCTTTGCCTTCTTCTTGTCTTGACATTTTCTTCTGTTACCTTTCCCTTTTCCTTGCACTGATGAAGAAAAGCAGAAAAATCCTTCCCAGGCTTACCCTGAAGACAAAACCAAACTCAGTTCAGCTTAGCTCAATGGCTGCTGCTGGAAAATAGCAGTTGGTGAGTCCATTTCACCAGTGGGTCGAATGTCTCTACCCTAGGATGACAGAATCCACCAGGGGACAGGAACAGCAGTTGGCTGCAGCAGTGCCTCTGGACTGCAGTTACCTGCCCCATGCTGAACTCAGAGGTGACAGACCCTGATCTCCTCCAGCAAGGCCCGGGCAAGTCTGGCATGGTGCCTAATATTGCCTCATCCTGGCCAGTGAGCCATGGGGCCTCGGTCACCTCACCCAAGTCCCATGAGGATGCATAGGGGGTGTCCTTGTGCCAGCCAGCCTGTGAGAGCCAAGCAAGGAGCTGAAGACCCTTGCATTTAAGCAAGCTCACCCACAGCTGGTGAGATGACATTGGAGCGAGCAGTTGTCATCACTCTTTCTGCTGGTTGTGATAATAAAAAGAGACAATTTAGAGCTGTACAGCCCCTCCTGCTAACATTTCCCAACTCCTGGCTCTGCATGTGGTTCTCGGCCATGTTCTGGCTTTGTTGTGTCATGCAGAGCCTGAAGTGCCTCAACCTGTGTGACATTAAGGGCTTCTGTCTGCAGCTCTGCAGCCTTCTCACTGCTCTGTGTCTCCCCCCTTTTCTGCTGGGTTCTCTTGAGCCCCTTGGCAGTGGTTTTCCTTTGTGATCCCATGTTGGTTTTGTCTTATTCTCATAGCCCTGCACCTGCAAGATCTGTTATGAAAGTCTCCCATGAGAAGTGAAGGCCACCGGCATGAGAAACACCTTCCTTCCCCACCTCCCTTTATTCCTGGGCTGTTGCTCTCGGCTTACAATAGGGGACCTAACAAAATGCATGCACAAACTTCACAAACAACTGGTGTGCCCCATCAATGTGTGCTCTCATCAGCACCAACAGCTTTGTAACCAGGAAAAACCAACAGGGAGTTTGAGGGGAAGAAGAGAAGCTAAAAAGAGGAGAGGAGAGGAGAGGAGAGGAGAGGAGAGGAGAGGAGAGAAGAGAAGAGAAGAGAAGAGAAGAGAAGAGAAG
>WUAM01000355.1:100585-111645 GCA_024336885.1 Actenoides hombroni
GAAAGGAAAGGAAAGGAAAGGAAAGGAAAGGAAAGGAAAGGAAAGGAAAGGAAAGGAAAGGAAAGGAAAGGAGGAAAATATATACAGTTTCCATGGGAAATTTTTCTGCAAGGAGGGCACCCACGCCACCAGACAGGATGCCCAGGGAAGGACCTACTGTTCCTTCTCCTCCCAGCTGGCCATGGGGGTGAGTTTTCCTTTCCCTTCTGTTTCTCTCCTTTTATTATCTTTCCCAAAAATCAGCTATGACCTCTGGAGTCAATGCACGCTACCAGATAAAGACCCTATGAATAAATTGCTGTGCAGGTCCAGCTGTCTCAATGTCCTCCACACAAAAGCCTGGGGGAGGTTGTAGACAGCTGAGCACCAGCCAGCACGTGAGCACTGACAGAAATTATGTCCATCTTCTGGCGGGACCCAGTGCCTGCCAGCCCCTGAGCTGGGATCACACAGAGGGCAGGTTCCAGGAGTGAGCTCCCGAGCTGGGCAACTAGGAAACGAGATCCATGTGATACCTCGTGGCCTGCAGTTAAGAGGTCCATCCAAGCACAACCCTACTGCAGCACCCTCACAGGGCCAAATCAAGGTCCATCAGAAAGGCAGAGAGCTGTGAGCAAAGAAACTGCCTGTACAGTTGATTCTTCCTTCATCATACTTTATCTTCAAACAGTTAAGGCAGCATCAAAGACAAAAACAAATTCATTTTCTTAACCAAAACAACTCACAAGGCTTCCCATTTTGATTAACAGCTCCAGTCCAAAGAGGGAACACGTGAATATACAAAACAAGGTGAGGATCCATTTTCCTGCCTCTCCTCTTCCATGGCACCATATCAGTGGTATTTTGGTGGGAAGGATGACACCTAATGGGTTCCCAGTGCATATGAACCACATCAGGTATCATCAGAAAGACATTCAACAGGATGAATGCAGGTATGCTTTAAAAAGCGACAATGTAAAAAAAGCTCTCCCTCATTTGACACATCTGACCAAGTAGAGCAGATCTCTACGTGCCCTCGGAAAACAGCTATTTACTTTCATGACCGAAACAAAACCTTCTCCCTGCAAGAGTGCACCCATATGCTTAGCCTTATGCATATGTGGCGTCTGGTTTACTCAGTCAAAATAGCTGCGCACATTGTTATTTTCAGGATTTGAGAAGCTATTGCCATGGGGACTGAAGATCCAAATAGATCCTGAGATCAGATCACAGGAGGCTTTAAAATAAAATTGCCATTTCTGCCAATAATCATGTGAAACCGGCTTCAGTGTGTAAGCACTGGGACACATCACTTTGGTGACTACTTACAAATTGAAGTGACTGAAACAAGAAGGATGTTGTTGTTCGTAACAGCCTGGTACCAAATGTATAATGATTTGCAGGGTTTAAATACGCAGAACATCTCCTCAAATGAGCAGGAGATGCTGATGGTAGCCAACTGTAGTGGGACTGTGTTGGTACCAAAAACAAAACTAAACACTTGAATTTTCTTCCATTACAGCACGCAAAGGGAAGTGCCTCTTGTTCCGGATTCACATAGCGTGACTTTCTTATCTCTGCACCAAGACAGCCCATTATACAGATATATACATATAAAACAAGTACATAAATTTTATACTGGAGTAGAAACTAAGACTTGTTTTGCAGAAGAGAAGTTATTGGAATCTTCCTCTACTTCCTTGTAATCGCTGCAGCAAAGCGAGCTCAGGCTGTGCTATCAGCTCTGGCAAATGAAGCGGTGTCAGGACAAGTTAATACTTGGATGTTAGAACACGAAAGAAAATCCACCTTTCTAAGGATGCTGTAATCAGAGCTGAATTAACAAGGAACGTAGACAGCCTGCTCTGGATGGGTGATGGGAGGCACTGGTTGCACAATATGCACAAAGCATGTAAATGCACTTTTTGTTGCTGGGACCGAGGCAGGTGGCAGGAACCAGAAGTCCCCCCAGATCCACCTTTAGTAAATCTTTGCCTTTTCTGTCATAATTATGTGCATTAAATTGTCTTTGCTTATAGAAAAAGTTCTTAATCTGAGTTCGTGAAATCAGTTCAAATCTAAGGGAAGGCTCCTGATAACCTTTAACAATGTGAGCACTAAAGATACTTTGGTGTCTCTGCAATTCCACATTGACATACTTCTGTTAAAAAAATGCCTGGTTTTGGCAGTGCAGGTGTAAGTCCTGCAGCTCTCAGCAACTGTGTTTAGGTGGAAAAGTGCATTGCTAACATGTGCTAAAATCCAAAATGAGTCGTCCCTTGTGTTGGTGTGGTGGGCTGACCCTGGCTGGATGTCAGGTGTGCAACAAGCTGCTCTATCGCTCCCTTCTTCAGCTGGACAGGGTGAGAAAAATATGACAAAAGGCTCATGGGTTGAGATACGAACAGGGAGACCACTCACCAATTACTGTGACAGGCAAAACAGATTCTACTCAGAGAAATTAATTTAATTTATTGCAAATCAAATCAGAGCAGGGGAATAAGAAATAAAAACAAATCCTAAAATACCTTCCCCCCATCCCTCCCTTCTTCCCAAGCTCAACTTTACTCTGAATTTTCTATACCCTCCTCCGCCCAGTGACACAGGGGGACAGTGGGAATAGGGGTTGTGGTCAGTTCATCACGTGTTCTGTCTACTTCCCCTTCCTCCTCAAACTCTTCCCTTGCTCCAGCTGGAGACAGTCTTCCACAGACTTCTTCAAAACGGGCCCTTCCCACAGGCTTCAGTTCTTCATTAACTGCTCCAGCATGGATCCTTTCCAGGAGGATAGTCCTTCAGGAACATAATGCTCCAGCACGGGTCCCCTATGAGGTCACAAGTCCTACCAGCAGCCTGCTTCAGCACAGCCTTCCCACAGGCTCACAGCTTCCTTCAGGCATTCACCTGCTCCACCATGAACTCCTCCATAGGTTGCAGGTGTATATTTGCTCTACCATTAACCTCCACGGGCTGCAGGAGTACAACCAGCCCCACCATGGTCTTCACCATGTACTGCAGGGGAACCTCTGCTTCAGTGCCTGAAGCAACTCCTCCCTCTCCTGCTTCCCTTACTTTGGTGTCTGCAGAGCTGTTTCTCTCACATATTCTCACTCTTCTTTCCAGATGCTGTTGCCCAGACGTTTTTTCCCTTTCATAGGTATGTTGTCACAGAGGCACAACCACTGAGCCTTGGCCAGTGGTTGGTCCATCTTGGATCCAGCTGGCACTGGCTCTGTTCAACATAAGGGAAGCTTCTAGCAGCTTTGCACAGAAGGCCTCCATGTAGACCCCCTGCTACCAAAACCTTGCCATGCAAACTCAGTAGACATGGTAACATGCTGTCCACCTCTGTGCTAGCTAAATACATCTAGATATGGTGGATCAAACCACCATTTCCCTATAGCCTTGTGTGGACATGAACATGTGTCAGTTAATGTGTATCACTCAGTACTTGTTTAAAACAGCACCGTCACAGCACCATGGTGTTTTGGAAGCTGTCAGTGAATGGATTCACATTATGATTTGGAGGTGATGAAGGTCACTCCGACTACAGAGCTCCAAACACACAGTGAGGTTACTTCAGAAGGGATCCTCCAGTGCCACCAACCCAGAGACTACAAAAGAAAAGCCACCTTCTCTTGTGCTGATGAAATACAAAGGGTTGTCTGCTGTGCACTGAAACTCTCATTGCTTGGGGCTGTCAGCGTAACAGAGTTTGCAAGCTAAGTCCTGACCCAGCAGAATACCAGTGTTCTGGAGAGTTAAGTGTCCACTAAAATGAGGTTATCCTATCTGGATTGTCTTTGGGAGACCAACCAAAGCCAGCCAGGTCTCTCCTTTGTTTCGCAGTCAAACTGTAGCCCTGAAATGGGTATATAGGCTGGTTTGCAGGAGTTTCAATACCTCTGGGAAGGACAGGCCAGGGGTACATGTCCTGCCAGCTGGCAGAAGAGTGCTGTGACAGGAGAACTGCCTGTCCACTGCTGAACCTCACCAACACCAGGCCTGGCCAGCACGCCCATCTCCTCATGGTCCATCTCGTGCACACATGGAAATGTGCAGTACCGTCATCCCTGCAAGTGGTGGTCATAAGGTCTGAACACAGAGGATTGCCCCAAGCTCACCCACAGTCTTCAAGGTGAGGCCTGGTGGTTCATAGCAGGTGGACCCTCTTCCTGTTAGAGCTTACAGGCTGAAATATGCACTGGGGCTGATGACAGTTGTCCCAATGAGCCCAGTAGCTGTGTTCTCATAGATGGAGAACAGCAGCCTTCAGCTGTGCCCATGATTCTCGCAGGATGGAGCACAAGAGGCTTTGGGTGGCTCACCATGAGTCCCAAGGCTCCAAAGACAGGCTTTTCCTCACCCAGTGTGACACTCTTCACCTTACCTCAGTCTCCACAGCTTGCATGAGGGGTTTGAGGATCCTTTTTGCCCAGGGCATGTACAAAAACATGGTTCTCCCTGCAGTAACAGCACTGCCTAGCACTGCCACGGTTAATGGTCCTGGTTCCCTGGCCAGAAGGGACACATGGAAAGCCATGCATGATCATACAGCTACCACAGGGCTACCTGCATGATGCCCCCAAGGTTGGGGGCCTGCTCCACTAGGGTATCACCCAGGAGCATTGACTCTCCCCCCTTCTTTGCCATGACACAGAAGTAAACCTCTCCTGCTCCTGAGGGTGAGGAATGTGGTACCCCATGCCCTGTGATGAACCTGTTTAAAGGAGATCTTCATTACCTCTGCAGTTTCCCAAATGGGATGACATTATTTACCTGGCTGCAGACTACTTCTGCAGTTATGTCCCTTCCAGACATAATTCCCTCTCACTGTCTCTTCTACTGTATTCTGTGCATCCATAATGAAAAGAAGAAAGAAAGCTCCCAATTATGCCAATTAAATTATCCACTTTGAAATATAAATTAAGAGAGCCATCCTGCAGACAGTCATTCCCAGGTCCTCAGGGACCTTTCCAGTAAACTGCATGCCTTTGATGTCTCCTTCAGGCACAGCATAGTCTGTGCCAGGGATTTCCTGGCTCTTTTTTGCCTCTAGGGATGATCTTCAACTGGGGCATCTCTGGGCTGCCTGTGCCAAAGACTCTGGGCCATGGAGCAGACTGCCCAAAGCTGTGTCTACCAAAAAAAAAACCAGTGAGCCCATAAGGTTTTGTTTATGGCACAGCCTAGCACAGCCCAGCACAGCACAGCCTCCTGAGCACCTGCATCCCAAGTCCAAAGCCTAGGAGGCTGGTGGACCCATTCCTCTGCAAACAATATCTCAGGAGCTTTGGCAGGATTGCAGCTCTGGGCAGGATGGCATTCTGGCTCCTGATCACCATCTGCCCTAAATTTGGGATAGCTGTCCAGGTCATGCCATAAGTCTCCATAACCCCTCTGGTTCTGTGGCAGCCTGAAGCTCAAACATCAGGACAAAGGAATGTCTTCAGCTCCAGGTGGGTGCCCAGGCCCTGAGCACACCCCCCTCCTTCTGGGGCTTGGGCTGCCTGGGCCCAGGGCCAGCTTTGACAGTGCAGCTGCCTGGCCTTGAATCAAAGAGATGTTTGAGAACAAGCTGTGAGGAGCCTTGGCGGGGACTCACTCCCCTTATCTCAGGAACCGCTTTTAAGCAGGGCTCTTGCTCTTCGTCTCTGCCTGAGCTACGCTGCAGCTACTCTCCTACCTGGCTATGTAACTCACTGGTCTGGACTCTGACACTACCTCATCACTATGGTCTTTTCTGTTGATTGGCCTTTTGACTGACCTCGGGTAGCATAACCCATTGCTTGGGTATCCTGGCAACAAACTCTTGCCCATGCCTATCTTGCCCATACCCTATCCCATGCGCACCTTGCTGTCCTCCCCAACCCCAGCTCCTCTTCTTGTGTGGAGCTGCCTGACCGTGGGAAACAGCAGAAGATGTGGAACTGGTGTGTACTTACTCTGGGGTTTCTTGTGAGAATGGCAGAGGAAGAAAGTGATGCTCTGTCCCAGGAGGAGCTTTCCCTAATTCTCCTCCTAGTAAAAGTGTGGACAATGATGCTGAGACAGCAACTTCACTCAGACTGAACACAGAGGCCCTATGAATAACCAGAGGTTTTATGGTTCCTCCTTCACTAACAAGAACTCCCAGATTCTGGAAATGCTAGCAGACCAGCCAGCTGCTCCCTCAATGCTTCTGTTCCCAGTCTGCAGATAATGAGGCATTTATAAATCGCGACCCTGGACTGTTGATGGGTTCTTCCAAAGCCAGCCTCATGCCAGCTCCTTCACCAGCTCTTTGTGTTGCCCCCAGAAGCGGCTTCTCCCATCAGCAAGGGCAGCTCTCTGGGACTGGTCCTGGCACAGATGTATTGAGGAGCATCCTCATTTTCCTGAGCCCTGTACCAGTCCACACACCTGACAGCCGAGTGGAGCTGCCTGTTTTTGCAAAGTGCTATTGACTGTGCTGCCTATGGGTAGTGGGAGACGGTGCACCGCTTGCAGAGAGGTATTTAAGACTGACAGGTCTGTTGAGACACTGTTGACACCAGAAAACCAAATTTGATGAGGTATGTATCCCCACTGTAGCCAGGGTAGGGTTTCCTTGTGTGCACCATCCCAGCCCGTGGCTGGAGTTTTCTGCCAAAAGAGCAGCTGTTTTCACTCCAGACTGGAGTCTGGCACAAGGGAAGCTGCCTGACTGGTGGGTGACTGGAGAACCCAGACTCTGGTGTGAAGGGGGCAAAGTAGCAACACTACAGCCTGGTGATAGGTGTAACCTACTGCTCTGAAACAAGAGGATCACACTGTACCCTGAGAGTATTCAGGTGCCAAAGTCGTAGTGATGTGGCTCACTGAGCACTCACTTTCTGTGTAAATATAAGGACTATTATGGGTTAGATCAAAAGTCTACCTTATTCAGTATCGCTTTCCCAACAGTCACCTGTAAATGGATGTCGTTAACAAAAGCATAAGAAGAGGAAAAACATGATGCTTTCCCCAGCACCTTCCCAGCTTCCAACCATTTTCAGATTAGGGGTTTCCTGATCTGGGGGTGTGAATCTTTGTACACAGCAACTTTTCATGGGCTTCTCTTCGGTACTACTTGAGTACGTATTATCTCTTAACATCCATGGTATTTGATGGCAGCCTTTGACAAAGAAGGAGTCTTTGCCAGGATTTACTTCACATTCGTTACTAAGCCTTAGTTACCACGAGGTAAGAACATAGCTCTTTTCCTATGAAGACAAATTTTTACTTCAGTAACGAACCACAAACATGCAATAGTCTCAATGAGATGATACATGTATCATAAGGGAAAATCAGTGTCAAAGGAATTGTTTGTAGGGGACTTTGCCTTAGTTTACTTCAGGCATTACTCATCCCTTTTTGTCAGAGAGCAACACCTAATGAGACGCTGCTCAGCTGGTTGCTGGAGAGCTATACGTATGGTGGGGACAGCTGCAGATGATCTGGGCAGGGACCCCTGCCATGCACGTGTCTGAGCCTGTGCCTGTCACGCTGCCCCTAACAGACATGAGAAAGCAAGGCATGAAAGTTAACATCTGCTGGGAGTTAGAGAGAATGTGAACAGCAGCAAATCTTGTAGGAAAAAGCTTTCTCTCACTCCGCCATGCCCATGGCAATACGTGGTTACAGACATCATGCAACCCAAGTCAGAGATGCTTAGGCATCCCATTTGGAGATGGGCAAGTAAGACACAAGGTCCATGAGTGGTTTAGGTTAACTTAACGGCTTCAGCGACAAACCTCGTACCTTGCTGTGATTACAAGTCGTGTGATTTTACAGACTTCTTGACAGGTGTTTTGTAACCAAGTCAGCAGCAGTGCTTTAAGATTATACCACCTCACCAGCTGCTCTGCTCCTCTGCTGGGGAGGCATCCACACCTCCTCCACCCCACAGGTCTTGGCTTCAGCTGCCTGTGGCTGTGAACAGAGAGACCGAGGAGCTGACACATGTTTTATTTGCCTCCCCTGCTTCGCCTTCTAACATCCACTAGCAGGGTGGGACTGATGACAGGTAACATCTTAAAGCACTGCACCTAAATCTCACCAGCCCTTCTGGAAAGGGCTGACAGCAAGAGTATGACTCAGGTTCTTTACATTTCTTTTACATGCTGATTGTCTTGCAACTCCATTGACTGGTGGACAAAATCACTGACTGCAAAAGAACAAGTGGCTGGCTACCACAAGGTGAGTGGCCTCTGACCATGGAGCTGCAGATGGGTTCCTGAGCTGATCATATACACTTCCCAAAATATGTCAGTACCACCTGCTGGGTTCATTTTGTTTTGCTGAAGCCAAGAAAGAGGACATCCCAGAATCATACACAGCTCAACACTGTTCAGTAATGGGACACCCAAAGAATTATTATCTCACATCTTTGAATTATAAACACTTTTTTCCTCCCATAGCCCTTTAAGCTAGGGAGTTTATGTTGTCAGGGCACTGGGGGCACCCACTGGCCCTAACCAGCCTCTTTTCTTCCCCTTCAAGCCTTCCCATCACCCAGGAGCCCCACTTCAGCCCAGCCAGGACACCAGCCTGCACATTTGGGCCAATAGCATCTGTTAATTACAGTGCCAAAGAGTAGTATTTGCTTGACTACATCAAGATATTTTCTCTCTGAGTACATGCAAGTTTAATTATCTAGTCTAGAGCTACACCAGGAAACTTTATTCAGGCAGTAAAAATAATCAAACTTCCATGTAGCTCTAAGAGGCATTCAAATCCTGAGTGTCTACTAAAACTAATGAAATGCCCTATAGAAACTCTGAAAGGCTTATATCATGGACAGGAAAAAATAGGAAAGAAAAGTCATCACCACAATTGTAGCTACAAATCCTATCTAGTGAAATGGGTATAGATCTATGGATTGGTAAATTGAGTTGTCCCAGTCTGAAGATATTTTTTATTTGCAAGTTTTCCTTTTACCTCACAGATTACGCTGGATGGAGCTGAACAAAGCTCTTTTGTTTGTGGTAGTGGTGAGCAACTCCTCCAAGGGATAACTGCAACACCCCTTCCTGGCAGGGATCAGATTGGCATTGCTCTGATGTCCTACAGGCCTGAGTAAGCCATGGCTGGCAGCTACGGCTACCTTCCTTGGTGGGTAAAACAAAGTTCTCAGCTACTGATTCTGCTTTAGTAGCTCTCTTGAAGACAGTCTGACAGCTGGATCCAACTCTCCTTCAAAAGAGCAGCTTCTAGGCCTGAGCCTCTGACATTAGCAATCCTGACAAACCCTGGTTGCATTGGTTGTGCCATTTGGGCTCTGCCTGCTCCTGTCTCCTTCTCTTCTAGCAATAATGGTGCAGCACACTTGGAAAAAGCCATTGGGAAAAGGCACAGAGGAATGTGCAATGGGAGCTGAAACTACTTGGGTATGAGAGAGAAGGAAATGCTACATTGATGCCTCATATAAGAACATTTGGCACACAGACGAACAACAGTGTAGAGGAGCATTAGTCTTCCAGATTTTTATTCATTGCCATCAGGCTGCAAGACTTGTTTTGCCAGAACTGAGACTTAGGAGTTACAGTTGCTTGAGTGATATAAAGAGGGGCTGGGGGAAGGCAATTTAAAAGCTGAGCTGTCAATTAGAAGGAGAGACTCTGAAAGGGAAAGAGATCCATGGAAAGCTTTATATATAGCTGTAAGGGTCTGTTGCAGAACCTGATGTAGGATAAGATGAGCTAGATATGAACATTACGTGCTTTTGTTATTTTGGGGTTTTGGTTTTCTTGAATACTTTTCTTCCAAAGAAATAATACTCTGCTTTAGGGAAGGTGTTAGATCACTGCTTCCCACTGACTATATGATCTTTTGAGGTCCCTTCCAACCCTTAACATTCTGTGACTAAAATTACCTTAAATGAGCCCCACATATCCTCCTTCCTAACCTGGAAATACTACATGTGACTCAGAGGCACTGTATGTGACCCAACCTGCTGTGCCCAGGCTATTATTGATCAGGAGGTCCTGGGTCTGTTTGCGGTGTACGCAGCTACCACCTCAACTGCACTGACGACTGTGTGTGTGTGTGTGTGCAGTAATTTTGGCAGTTTGAGGAGAGTTTGTTGGACTGGCAGAGATGGTTCGTGCTTTGTGTTACGGTGGGTAGAACAGCCCAGGGAGGCTCACAGCCGGTGCGTGCAGGTGCGGGATGAAGGGCGGGTTCCCAAAGCGCTGGGTTTGCTTTCCAGGTAGGGCTCATTGCATGGCAGATGAGCTTGAAGGAGACTCAGGGTTTCCCAAAACATCTGGATTTGCAAGATGCTTGCTGTGCGGTATCTCCCAGGCGACAGACAGTGATGTTGGTGCAGTTGCCGGGAGCGGGGGGAGGTGCGGGGCAGCCCCGCGATGGCTGGTGGACCCCCGACAGCGAGGTCACGGTCACGGCACTGTGCATTCGGGGAGGGGGGGGGGCCCAAAGCGCAGCTAACAACGGAGCGACGGCTCTGGGAGCTGCCCGGAGGCCGGGCTAGTCCCGAGTCCTCAGGTAGCCGCCCTGTCAAGACTGCTCTCGACGGGACATGCGGGGCCCCCGGGCCCCCTCATAAGCACTGTGCCACGGAGTGGCATACGCGCACCACTGCCAGGCCCTCCTCGCCGTTTCCCGGAGCCCCACAACGTTCAGCACGGAGCTGAGACCCCCCCCCACCACCCTTCGCCGGACCCACGCAGGCCCGAACCGAGCGGTGAGGCCGTCGGCGTCTCTATCCGCCCTGCAGGGCGCGCTCCCGTCCGCTCCACGTGCGAGGTCGACGCCACCCGCCGGGACTACAACCCCCAGCAGGCAGCGCGCCACCGCCGCGGTGCATGCCGGGGAGCGCAGTTCCCCCGCCGCCGGCCCCGCCAGGCCTCCCTCCGCTCGTTACGCAGGGCGGGGTCGGGGGGGGGGAGGGTCGCGCAGCGCCGCGATTGGCCGAGCTCGCACGCCGCGTCACATGCGCTCGCGGCCGCTCTCCTCGTTACTCAGCAACGGCGCGCGCGCTCGCTCCCCCTTCTCCCCCGCTCCTCTCTCCCCCTTCCCTCCCCCCTCGCGCTCGTCACGGAGCGTCCCGCTTCCCCCCG
>WUAM01000355.1:112102-140122 GCA_024336885.1 Actenoides hombroni
GGGCGGAGGAGGCGGCGGCGGCGGGGGGAAGGGTTGGCGCTGCCGGGTCGAGAGCGGCCCCGCCGCGCCCCCTCCACCGCTTCCCCGGCGCGCCGGGGTGCGGGAAGGCCCGGTGGGCCCCCGGCCGGCGGCTGTGTCCGGGCAGGGCCGGCAGGCGGCGGGATGCACCACCCCCTGTCCGCCTCGTCTCGCCTCCCCTCCTCCCGCCTCGCTCCCTTCTCCCACCCCAGCTGCCTCCTCGTCCTGCCTCCTCCCCGCGCCCCCTCCCCCTTACTCGGCGGGGTCGGGGCTCGGATGGGGTGGACAATGGTGCCGGCTGCTTTTTGTGCCAGCCCCTCTGGGCGGTAATAGCCCTTCCGCCGGGACGAGGGCCTGCCCTGCCCGTCCTCCCCTGCCCCCCGCTGCCGCACACGGAGGCCCGTGCTGGTGGCAGGGGCCGCTTCCACGCTCTGATGAGCCTTTTTGCAGTGTACTGTAGAGTGCTGGCTGATTTTGCTCCTAGAGCTGCCTTAAATCAACCTTTTAAAAAATTTTTTTTTTTTTTTTAATGCTGGTAGGCACATAAGTAATCGTTTGCTGGGCGTCTTAATCGAGGAGGAGTGTGGTGCTTACTAAGGCTAATGGGGGTAGTATTTTACTCCCCCGAATTTGAAAGACGCTGGGTGATTAGAAGCTTTTTCCCTGGAGATACCTCCGAAGGTCTTCTGAATCTTGTGTGTCATTACCGCGGACATCTTCAGTTCTAATCGGAACTGAAAAGAGAGGAAATCCCAAATATTGTGATTAAATTTCTGTAATAGGGAAGGAAGGGGGAGTGAGTTGTTCTGAAATCAACCTAGGATTGAAATCGGATTATGGTTCACTAGAGTGAAAACCTAAATATGTGTCAGATTACTTTGACTTCACCTGAGGGCGTTTTCCATGCTTGCTGTTGATTTTATCACTTAAATTCACTTCTGTAATCGGTAGGGCTGGCATTTTAGTCCTTTGAAAGCACGTTTTGTATTTTAGCAGAATTCACACCACCTCTGCTGCTATTGTTTGGGTGGAGACAATTTTATGCAGGTCAAGCTGAGTAGCAGCAGTGTCTTTAAGATGACATTCAAGGTGTAAACTAATTTATATCTTAATTTTTGTTTAACTTGGTGACACTGGATCTTTTTTTACCGAATATATTGTATGTAAAGAGTATGATAACTTACTAACGTTAGCCAGAAGTGTTGAAATGTTAGAAAGTAACTAAAAATTGCCTATCCTTCTGCTTAGCACTTGCTTTTCAGGCTAAGGAGGGGGCGTGGTGGGTTTCTTGTTCCCCTTCTCATCCAGTGAGACTCTTCCTGCTGCTCCTCATTCATTTTGTCCTTGTCTCATCTCCCCGTATTGGTTACTGGCTTTGTTGCTGCTTTCTCAGTCGCTGGCCTGAATCCATCAGAACTCTAAACAGGGAAAGGTTAGGTATGTTCTTGCCTAGTGTGAACTGATCTGTCATCCATACTTGCTTATATTATAGCATGCCTGAGACTAGGGAAATTAAATGTCTGCCTCTGTGGGGGGAAGAAGGGAATTGACTGCCTGAGCTTTACTGAAATTAGTTATACCAGACCAGCTAAGGTAGCTTAGCTCTCATTTCCTCCTGTAGGGGAGTAATTATTTTGGAATAGGGTGTTTGCTGTTACAGAGAAGTATATCCTCTAGGGTTATCTTCCAGTGTGCTGACTGGCTTACTTTTGTGGCTGAGCCTAAGACTGGTAGGTAGCTCCAACAGTGTTAATGTGGTTAAAGCTTTCATCCATGCTTTTGAAAAGAGTTAAAAATCTAAGCAGCGTCTTTCTCTTGGGGGTAACAAACAGATGAAACACAGAAGTATGTAAAAGTTGTATACCTGTGGAGATAGGCTAAAATGAAATCTGCATTCATTTAAAGGACTATAAAAGATTAGAAATGTCAGCATCTTTCAAACCAACTAATTCATATTAAATGTCTGAAATTTTCTACTACACCTCCTTTTTCAATATTCTTTCATCATAGTACTTATTTAAAAGTTTGTGTTAGAAATATGCTCCTAGCTAAAGTTTATCTACGTTAACTTACATTGTTTTACTTCTAGAGGCTAAAGTTTATAGTGGAGAATGAAAGAGTGCAGCAGTGTTTTGTAAGCACCATTACTTACCATGCTTCTAGACTGACCTGCTGATTGGACAGTTTTTCTGTATTTACTGAAAGTTACCATTTGTCCACAAAATGTTTCTTTTATAAATCAAATATTATATGTAATTCCCAGCTGTCAGAACTTGGTTTGGTCCCCATGTTGCAGTAAGGAGTTCTACATAAAGAGTCTGCCTCCAATTTTCTGTACTTTGGAAACCAGGAAGCATCAGTATTATCGTGGGCCTTGATCTGCATCCACATGTTTTCTCAAATTCCACCAAAGAGAAAAGAAATGGTTAGGATGATGGAGTAATAAATCATGGTCTGATATCTATAGATTATATCCTTTGGAAAATCTAAACCACTCAAAGCTGTACACTCTGAAGTTCAGTTTGAAAACAGTGGCATTTGAGTCACCTTCTGCCTGGAGACAGTCACTGCCTTTGAACTCATCAGGCTTGAATACATTCTGTAGTAATCTTCCTTTGCCTTCTAATAAATACTGATGAGTTGTTCTTGATCCCTCTGGGTACAGACTCTTCTGGCAGACCAAAATACTTACTCCTTTAATTTGTAGTTAACTCATATTTTATTACTGGGTTTGCTAGGACATGTAATTGTCTTTGCTTTTTGTTACTGCAACTTTAAGGGAAACACAATGAGTAAGTACTTTTGTTTTATGTTAAGACAGACCTCAGTACCCCATGCAACTTCTCACTATGCTCTTTTTCTAAGAGCAAAGAAACAGATCTGCTGAGCAGAATTCAGAGCTTCTGAATCCTTGACCTGTACAGGTTCATTTTTCCTAGTTCCAGGTTTGGGTGACTGGAAGTTTCATACCTTTTTGTTGACTTCCTCTGTTAAGGAGGTAGAGTGGTGTGTGTAGAACTGGAATTCTGATCTTGAGGTATCAATACTTCCAAAAGGCGTAAGAGCAAAATGAAATGCCAGAAACGAAGTGTAACTCACTTAATATGAGTTTATGCTCTTGCTTTTTAGTAGTGAGACTCTTCTATTTTTATAGGTACTGACATGTGATTAGCAGCAGACAGAGCTAACCTGAACCTGCAGAGCTGAGCAGTAAGGAGCCAAGACACTAGTGGCTTCATCTGGACCAACGACTGCCAGAATAGTTTCTCCTCACAACCTTCTCAATTTTATATTCTCCAGAGATGTGAAAGGGCTTTCTAAATTGTCCCACATATGAAGAGAAACCTTTCCTGTGTTGATCATAGGCATGTAGTCTTCAGTTCAGTGGGTTTCTTCTAAATGATTATTCCAATACAATTGAGATTTTACAGGAATCACTTAATTTGTAATATTCTTCATAGCTGCTGCATTTATTTGTTTTTAGTGACATATAAGATAGCCTAGTTTGTATAAAATCTAATTTGAACCTTCTGATTTTTCTGCTTGCAGTTCTTCAGCTTCATTCTCTGCCTAGTAATGTCCTTCCTCCAATTACTTGGCCTAGAAGTGTTACTTATTCTTCATTACAATAGCAGGCACCCATATGTTGGCTTGTGTTCCAGTGTTTAAGGTGACAGATAAAACAATTCAGCCCATTCCTTTTTGTCGGGATTAGGCAGCATCCCTGACTAAAACTAAAGAAAAATTCTTTATGAATGGAGATGATATAATTTGTAGGGCTGTCTGCATGACTTAGAGTTATTTTTGTGTGTGATGCAATGAGACTATGTGGTCATGTAATTAGCAAAATGCATGCTGGACCAAAAGTAAAGCTCCATGTGCACTCAGTTTAAAAAAAAAAGAAAAAGGACAAAAAAAAAAATCTAGTGAGGAGTTAGCATGTTATAACATAAATAACTTTCTGTAAAAACATTTTAATGACTGGTATTACAGTTTTCTTTTTATATACTTGTCATACCCCTAATCATAAGTCAAGAGAACCCAAGTCCTTGAACTTCTCTTGCTTAGGCCATGGGATTAGCTTCCTGAAAGTAGTTGAAGGCTATTTGCCAAAAGGAAACGTAGCTACTCTGCCATCTTTCACCTACACATGCTGTCTTTGATTTTAAGCTTCAAAAGTCCTGGCCACTGATGTCTTTTCCCGTTACAGGGTTATTTGGCAATTGTAACCCCTTTTGGTCTGTATCACCTTTGGGTCCAGGGACTTTGAAGAATCCATTTTTATTCTGTACTTTCAGCATCCCGACCCCAGATGAGACAGAGGAAGAAACGGGGCTTAGCCCAGATCTCCATCATCAGCTCTGGCAGCTTCACTGTCTTTACTGTTGCTGCTTTGCTAACAATGTGGATCTAGTTCTTGAGGATGCTTGAATATATTCACATTTTTTTGTCATACTGCCATGATATGTTTTTGCAAGCAGAGTAATATAATTGTGGCGAGGCCCAGTCTGTACTGTTTCTGAGCATCTGAGAAAGGTGGAGGTACCATAGCTGTGCAGTGTTAACAAATGAGCAGACATTCTGCTACCAGTGGATTTCTTGATGCTGTTCTTTGCACTGACTAGTGGTTTTGGTGTTTTCCCTGTACTCCACTCAAAAACTATGTCAAGCAAATAAGGCTTGTCACAATCCCAGAAAGCCTGTTACTCCCAGCTGCTTTGCAACAATGCAGTTTCTTCAGGACCTTGCTTTTACAGATTTATCAGCTTTCTGCCTTTTACTTTGCTGGCACAGGAGTGGATACTGGCAAACGAAGGGCTGGGAGGGAGTACAGCTGGAACAGCTTATTTAGGTTGTTTTCAGGTACTGTGGACTTGCTGTCTTAATAACCTCACTGGCTTGGTGCATTTCAGTAGTTTAAGAGAAAATGCAGGTGTCAGGTAGCTTCCTGTTGGGAACTGGATTTAATATCATACAGCGCTCTTCTGCAGGGTTTCTCAGCTCTGACTCCAGCAGCTTCTTTATTGCCCTTTCAGGCCAGTATATGTACTCTTGGGAGAATACAGGTGTACATGTTTGTACCCTGGAAAGAATTACATGGCTATGAAGTAAGAGGTAGATGTGAGAAGCTTCTTCAGTGGTTATTGCTACAGAGTTCTCCAAACTTTGGTTAGTCTACAAGTAAATAGTACAGTGCTGTGAAATGCTTGTGACTCTTAGCAGAAAGCAAGCACGTAAGTCCATTTTGATATACTGTCTTACATTTTCCTTGTGAGGTTCAAAATCAATAAAATGCATTGCATTTTAAAACATAAAGGCACAGATACTTTAGGAAGTCACTCTTTGTTTCAGAAATACCTGTGGAGAAAACAATTTGGAGATGGCATCTCCTGATGAACATAATCTTCATAAGCTGATTGGGATCTGTGCTTGCTGTATCAAAGCACAGTTATTGTTTTTTTGTTGTTGTGATGTACCAAGCCTTCACTAATCTTCCTGTAATTACAGCATTTCTTTTTCATTGTTCTCGTGTATTTCTGACACTAGAGCAGTTGCACTGGTATCTCTAAAGCTTCTTCTATTAAAGGATTGATTTTTAACTTGTAAACTCTCCAAGTCTGGTCAAAGTTGGTAGCAGTTAACTGCCATACTAATTTTCAGAGTTCTTTAACTATTTTTACATAAGTTCTTTGAGGCTTTCATAATATTTGTGCATTTCCAGCACAAATTCAAGTGGGATGGTTTGTCCTCTAACGCTGTGTTACCTGAAAAAGCAGTGATTAGGAGGATGTACCTGCTACAAGTGATCAGATTTGTATTTGTTGTGGGATTGGAAGTGAAATGAGACATCTCATTTATGAGATTAGGCTAGAAGAGGCAGTGAACTGGTTGAAGCGGATGGGACACGTTATTGAGTAGCAAAGACAAATTGCCAAGTTACCTGACTTGCAATGAAAAAGAAATGTAGAATATTTTTCCAGGAATAGAGTTGTTTCCAAACTAACCAGCACTGTGAAGCTCTGATACTGAATTTGTATTCTCATTACTCGTGTAATAGCAGAGGCTGTGGGCTTTGCACTCCATTTCACAAAATTTGACATGGGTAGTCAAAAGAACCAGTTTCTTCCAAAAAAGTTATTCCTGTGTCAGAACTCTGTGTGCCTTGGAGTGAACTAGTTGTAAAGCTTTTCATGTTTCTTTAATCTTCAGCTCCCTTAGCTTCCCGAGCCAGCCCTTCATGTCTAGAGAAGTCTAGTGCTGGCTCCAAGAGGTCAGTGAGAATGGGAGAAGGTATGCCTTGACTAGTGATATTTAACTGTTTTATTGTTATCCCTTCCCAGTCAGATTGACACCATTAAATTTGCTGGGGAAGCTCCATGTTTCTTCAGGGTCAAGTGACATTCGTCTCCTTTCTGAGATGAAGCAAATGTTAAGGCCAGTTTTAAACCTGCTTTTGTGTATATGCTCAATAAATACAGCAAGTACAAAATAGGAATATATACTGTATGAATGCCTGCAGAATAGGAGACAAAGTTCACCATTCAAACACCTATTACTAAATGATTCTTTTCCCTCCTATTCTGTCATGTTTGATCAGCTCAGGTTCTCTTGTGCATTTTTAACCTTGGTTATTGTCAGATTCCATAACAGGTGGACTTTGGAGGCAGTGATAGCAGAAGTGGTTTGCAAACATCTACTTGGGGAAACGGCTTCCTCGTAGTTTGACTTGTTAGCCTTGATGGAGATGTATTTTAATGAGTACTCAAGTCCCATTGCAAGCTTGCTGATGTGGAACATAGTCAAAGCTCATCTGCATGAGGAGAAGGTGGCTAGAAGGTGGTCTGACAGGGTGCTAGGGTCACTTGTGACCAGGTTTTCATGAGGGACTCCTGGCCGGATGTAGCGTGAGATTTCAGGTGTGCAGTTCTTGGAATGTCCTAGTCCTTGCCTTTTCTTAGTCTCCTACAGTGTAAATCAGAAAGGTGATGCAGTTTTGCAGGGAGACGTTGTGTGTCTCAGGTAAGCTAAGGTCACCCTAGCTAGCAGATACCATCTTTGCATGCAGCTTTTTGGCATCAGGGTTTCTTGCTTCTTTTCACGCACATAAAATGTTAGATGCAAAGTCAGTGGTAGTGGTTTCTCTGCACCAAAAATCTGACTTGCAGCCAGATATAAAAAAATTTCTACATCAAGAGATAATCCTGAAAGGAGAGAGGCCTGCTAGGAGTCTGCAGGATCCTGTTAACTACTGTTTGTCAGGTGTGCAAGAAGAAGGTAGGCTGGTAATGGGTAGCGTTCATAACACTGAACCAACAGCAGTGAAGAGCAACCTTCTAGACAAGAAGAGACCTTTAAGGAGCTCTGACAGGCAGTCAATGTGACTGCACCTTTGAGCATCACAAGATGCCAGCAGCAGTTCAGAATCTGGCAGTATCCTCTTTCCATGCCCATTACCTACACGGATATTTCCCACTATAGCTCTGTGTTCAGTGTAACCTATGTTTCGGTGGGCCCTATAGCTGTGAGGTTCAAAAGAGTTTTGTATTGGTTCTCGTCCATCAAAACCAGACCATTTTTGGTGGGCTATCCAATATCCATTTTATAAACTGAAATTTAGAGAAACTGTAAGTATCCTCAAAGAGAGAAGTATGATACCCAAGATGTTGAAGTGGCAGAAACTTGTAATTGGGGCTTATCTCACATTAAGAAGTGAGGTAGAAGCATCTAGAATTCATGATGCTGAATTGGTTAAATCAGAATGGTTGCTGACAGGGTTCATAAAAGATCATGGGATGTTGCTGGAGTGTATTTTCTAATTCTTAATTAATCTGATTCCTGCTCCATGTTCTTCCTGGATTGTCAGCTGGGTTTGTTGTTTTCTCTTGCATCTTGAGCAGAATATCTTCATAGGTTTAATTAGGCAGCTAGCACATGTTTAATCTTTTTTTGCCTTTTGATTATATCTTTCAAAAAAAAATAGGGAAAAAAAAATTTGATTTCATTTGAGCCATCTAATATTACACCAAAAAAAGCTTACTGTGGTTGAATATAGGCTAGCTCTCTAGGGACTTGATTTGTGGGTGGGTTTTTTGTTGTTCTTGTTTTGGTTTTTTTTTATGACACCCTGTGAATGTATGCAAATTGCAATTATTGTTTCCCATTTTATAGATGGAATAATAGGACTTTTTTTTCCCCCTCACTTCACAGGGAGGTGCTTTATAAATACATCAGAATCACAGAATGATTGTCTGAGGTGCTTTGATATTGCATTTGATAATGCAGTTGAAGACTGCTTAAGTATGTGGAAAGGGAGTGTCTTTGTTCAAACACAGATTGCACAAAAAGGTATCTGGCTAGTATTTAGCCTAGTAGGCTTTCTTTTTTTTCTTGCCTTTTTCTCTTCTTCTTCCTAGAGGAAACTAGTATAAATATTTGGCAAGCTTAAGAATGTCTGGTCTTCTGTGGCATTTGCCCCAGAAGTCTGTGAGGCCTTTCTGACCAAATGCTTCATTTTGTAATTAGATTCTTGAAAGTGGTTGTCTACAATTTTATAAAAGCTTTAACATTTTAAATTATTATTTAAAATAATTTAAGTCTTTATGCTGATCTAAAGATCAAAATTGTAGTCTGATGTTTGCACCTAGTTACCATCAACAGTCATTTTAATTTTGCTCTGATGTTTCTGCTTTCATGCCCTGTATACAAGTGAAGATGGTGTTTTGGTTGTGAAGTATGGCATTAAAAGTGGTAGATTTGGTTTCTGGTAACATTTGATAGAAAAGAAATGGATCTATACCTCTGAATTAGGGTCTTCTAGACTGTAGAAGAGGAAAGGGGACTCCTTGCAGTGGCAATCAACTGTTCTGCTTGAATGGACAGGTACTTCCCCTCCTTGCTAAGGGAATGGGAGGGACACTTGCTTAGACATTCTAGGAGAGGACAGATGTCATTTCATGTATGTGCTTTGATTGCTCTCCTTCAAGGAGAGGATAAACTTCTGTTTCCAGGAGATTCTAAAACTCTGCTACACTGCTTATGCAATAAAGGAAAAAGACAAATACTTTTTTAGTGTTCACAGATCTGAATAGAAGTTTGTGAACCGGCAAAAGCAGATTCCTGTAACATAAAACTACCAAATTTCAAATCCTTGTATGTGTTTAGAGTGTGTCAAGAAGCCTTAATCTTTATACTTTAAAAAAAAAAGTATGAATAGGAATCACTTGTAACTAGGCTACCTTGGTTATCCATTGTTCTTGGGGTTTATTTGACATATCACAGTATTCAGATAAGGCATTGTTGTAAAAATTCTGCATGCCCTTCTGTTTTCAAAAACTACAGGAAAAGGAGGACTTGATACAGGTATCCTTCAGACCAGTAGTTTCTTTTGGGATGTAGTATAAATGAACAAACTCCACAGTAAAGTTCTTCCAAGTGTGGGACCCTTGTCAAAGTGGAGATAGCAGTGGCTGCATTGCCACCGCTCGTTAGAACGCTACAAGTTCCTTGCCCTGTTAGGACCACAGGATGAAATTAATACTTTGAATTAACTGATGATCTTTGTTGACTGCCTGTTGGTCTGCACAGACCAGCTGTTGAGCAATGATGACTTAGCTTGGGGTGCTGTGGGATTACCTGGAAACTTCAGGTGGAGTTCATAAGGCTGTGTGGTGGTCTTGGGTCTGATGTCAGTAAAGGTGTGATTAACAGTGTTAAGATCTACATCTGAATGGAAATGCTGTAAAACTTTTGACTAGGTATAATGTCCTTGATTCACACATCACCAGTAACTGGAAATCCTACTAGATTTGGTCTTCATTCTCCCAGTTGAGTTTTGTTGTTGAGTAGAAAATTCCAGCTCTTCTGTATTAAAACAGTAGATAATATGTTGATTGTATTCTGAACTACTTTTTGTCCTTCAGTATTGGTGCAATTTGTGTTGAATGCAGCCAACTAAATTGCTTCAGGTCCAGTCTCCTGAGGATTGTTTGCTATGTCTGTACTTGTAAACTGGGTAATTGGTGTATGGACATTAAAACAGGAGCGCTCACCTCTCCCTACTTTGCTGGTAGTAGCTCAGTATGCAGGTTAAACAAATGCAAAGAGGATATCGGGACCTCAAAGAATATGCTTACAAAAGAGCTGGTAAGAAATAAACTTAGCAATTCCTTTTCTGCCAAGATATTTTGGAACAGAAGTAACTAATGTGGATGGGCATCTTTGTTTGTGTCCATAGGGCTTTCAGGTGAGTCAGCACCATGAGAAACAGTAATTGGAGGCTTGTGGCTTTCCATATTGGCAAGCACATCTGACTTGAGTGAGTCATTACCCATCACTAAGTAAAAGAGTCACAGTGGATATCTCATGCTTCCAGTTTGCTGAGACTAGCCAGGTTCAGATACTTGAATTATCTTGCCACAGACTGGCTAACAAAAAGCAGCTGGTATTCATTTTAGAGGCCCCAAACTGGGGATTAAAAAAACCAAAAACCCAACAAAACAACATAGCATGGCAGCTACAACTGCAGAAGAGCTAGTTTTCTCTCAGTGGCCTTATTAACCATGAGGAACACAAGTCCCAGACAGATTATGGCATAAAACACAGTAGTGTAAATACTGCACTCTGCTCCTGAAGTACCTAGCACTGTGTTAAAGGTAACAAGCCAAAAGGAAACTTTATAAAGTTCTGCAGCACACAGAGAATCTGAAGCAGGTTCTAATACTGTCTGCAAAATAATAGAATGTTTCCCTAAGAAAGGAGCAAATACTTAATGGGTCAAACAGTAATCAAATGAAATAAAACTCTCTTGGAGTCTCACGTCAGGGTACAGGCACACTGTAAGTGAATTTGGCTGCTTTGGTAGATCTGGTGCTTGTGCTGTGGAATCTGTGCCCCCTGCCTGCATTTCTAACTGGGTCAGCATAATTTAATATGGAGCTATGATAACAAAGCCAGAGGTGAAGTTGTTTTAACTTTGTAGTCCATATGACTGAAAAAGAGAAATCACTGTTTTTCTTAGAAGGGCAGTTTGCAGCTTTGTGTGAGCATTTGGTAATTAGGTAAATCTCAAAATTGGGGTTTGGGAAAGAAGAGTCTGCCTAGAACATACACTGGGGGAGAAAAAAGGCTCAGTAATAATCCATAATGCTGGTAACAAAAGGAATAAACTTAGCAGGAAGGGTTAATTTTTACTAAACTTGGTTTGGTTTGGCATAGATGTCAAATCTTTTTGCATGTCTGAAAGAAATAGAGGTGATCGGTGTGCACGGTGACACTGGTTTTAGTTCTTTCAGTTGTGATTACATAGTTGCAGTCAGACTATCATGATGCTTTGCCAGAAATTCAGTTTAGTAGTCCCAGAACTTTTCCTTCATGTGTTGTGATTTGCTTGCAGTTCTTGGAGTAAGCTATATGCACTTTGAAAGTGTGAACAGGTGAGAACAGCAGTATCATCTTCTATCAGTGTCCCTTATCTTTTTAGTTTTGGCTGAAGCCAGCTGTACCAGAGCAAGTAGAACAGTATCATCAGTCTAAACCTCAGCTTTAGACATACTAACAAATTATATTCCTGTGCAAATATGGAATATTTAACTTATAATGTTAACCAAGCATAGGCAGCTGACAACCTTAATAATTTCAACTATTGTATACAAAAAACCACTTGATTTTTTTTTTTCCTACCTAAAACCAGCCCATCTCCTGAGGCATTTTCCTGTGCTTTGCAGTATTTCATGTTCATTAACAGGTGTCAGAGGAGTAAGGAAAAAAGGCTAGTAAAGCCATTTCCAGGGAAGAACAGTGTTTACTTCATCAATACAAACACCTTTCACTGTATTGCACCCACACCTAGGTTGTAAAATATTTAAACTGTACTCTAGGGTATGCTCATGTGCAAGAGGGGAGCTATTAGTTAAATCCAATCCAGCTGTTGGAACTGGGCCAGTTTGGTTTTTTTCTTCCAGTTAGGCAGGTGGAAGTAGTCTGGAACTGACTTGCAAATGCTAAGCTTTTTGGGTACCCTGTATGTTTAATCAATCTACTGTCCCAACTGTGTATTCAGGGTGGCTCTTCCCTATAAGCATGTATCTGCTGGTTTCTGAGGCCAGCTCCTGTAATGCTGAGGGGCAAGTGCGGAACTAAAGAGTTTAAATGACCAATTATCTTTTAATGAAGTTTATAGATGCAGAGGAATTGGAATCAGTCAGTGAATTTGTTCTCATTTTTCCACTTAATAGCTGAACTTTCAAAGCAGCTAAATGCACATCTTACCAAAGTTCTGAAAACGTATCTTTTGTATCCATAGAATGTCCAAAAATGATATTGCTCTGTGGTGGTGTTCTTGTCAAGGTGAGCCTGCCTTTCCCACTTTGTTGGGCTAGCTGGAGCTTTGTGTGCTGGTCAGCCTTGCTGGAGAGCAGAGGTAGCCAGCTAGCCGCTTGTGGGGCAGCTGGCAGGCCAGCTGCACTGGCAGTACTGATATGCTGGCTGGCATAAAAACATCTGTTTCTTGCCTCTCCATCTCTGATGTTTTCTGGACTTGCTCCTGTTGCAATGGAAGTGGTGTAAATGTGTTGATTAAAAGATGACACTCCTCAGGTATCCCACTTAATGAGGTGTCTAGGCTGGGTGAGCACTGCGCCGAGGTCCAGATCTCATTGTTCCAATGGTAGGTAGAATTTTAGTCGTTAACTGATGGCTATGCTTTATTTTCCTTCTGACACAATTGGTACAGCTGAAAATGGTTAAAATGTTTAAAATTCTTACCACTTACTGTTGCAGCATTTGATTTTTTTTTTCCTTCTGTGCAGAGAAAGTACATTACTAAAGCCTTGCACATGAAACTTAATTTTTAATTTCATTTAAGAAAGCTTCATCCCAGCATAACAAAGGGAATTCAATGACTTGAGCCTCTTACTAGTTGTATCATTCACACATTTAAGTAGTTTTGGTTTTCTGCTTTGTACTGTAACTGGGGTTATCTTATCAAGTGTCCAGAATTTCTTGTGTCTGAAAGTGATATACTTAAGGGACTTTAAAGTGCTTATAATCAATTAAGATTGATTTTTAGATACAGAGTAGAAATTTCCAATTAACAGAAACCCTAAGACTAGTTCTATATTTCATTGTAAATGAGATCTAACTTGCATAAAGTAGTACCAATGTTTTACATCATTCTGTCATAAATGGAAGGACTATTCTCACTGCTTTGTCTCAGATGTGATTTTGTCCTTTGGAATTAGCCTGAGTTTTCTTCTTGTAGTCTTGTATAAATTTGATAGGGTTTTGGGTTGGTGTTGGTTTTGTAGTTGGTGGTGTTTTGTGGTTTGTGTTGTTTTTTTGGGGTTTTTTTCTTCTGTTTTTCCCAAGGAAAAACACAGTCCATTATCTGTTTGCAAAGTGTTATATTGTTATATTGTTCTGGTGTACATTAGACAGGTACAGCTGATTGGTTTTCAGATTTCTTGATTTCTAAATGTTCTGTTTGTTTACAGAAGCTATGAGTTGCCTTTCCGGGCAGTTTACTGTATTATGCAGTGAAACATGTTTTTTGTACCGTTAAACATAGGCTGAAGAAGCCAGAGAAGTTTTTTACACTTAATTGTCTCCTTAGAATCTCAACATGATTCGAAACTTGAAAGTAATTTTGTTTGCCAGGAAGGTGTGCATGGGCTGTCTTACGGTGTCAAGTGGTAGTGTTATGGCAGTGATCCTTGAGCATCTTGTGCACCTTTGTACACGGGTTCACAAGCAGTACTTGTGAAGTATGTGTGGATGAGCCAGAGGGTCCCAAATGTTTAGTTATTTAAAAAGAATTATTTGAATGGGCAGTCAGTAAGGGTTATTGTTATGCTGATAGTTTGGAATTTTAGAGTTATCTATAGCCATGGCTTTTTGATATCAAGAGTTTTATGTGCAGTTCTGTGTTCCGCTATCAACTGAAAAATCAGGAAGATGTTTTCCTTCTCCACAGGTGGCTGTGAAATTGAGCTTTGAGTTTCTTGTCAGCTTTTTGTTGGAAGAGATGCCAGAGCTGAGACACTGATCTGATGAAGATGGCTGTATCCTATGTCACTTCTGCCCAGTTCAGTGTGTCAAAGGCAGTTTCACAGGGACTGGTATTCTCTGAAGCCTTGTTTTGGGCATTGACTTGAGGCTTGTTTTGTTTTCAAGGTCTAGCGTGTCTCAAATCTCTTGGCTTTTGTCAGCTTAACATTTTTGTGTTTTCTATCACTGTGAAACAAGGTTACCTTGCAGCCCTTAACATGACAGCCCTAATGTGTGTAGTGATTTTTCTTTATGAAATTAATTTCAGTTTTGGTACTTTGAGGGAATTTGGGATTATTTTTCTTTCAAGTGGAAGGTGTTCGGGAGAAACTCTTGACATACAACACTTTGTATCTGGCTTTGGAAGACTATTCAGAAATTCAGGATAGAAGTGAGAACACTGTTTTGTCTGACAGCATCTGGTAGATCTTTTGGGTTGTTTTTTTTCTGATTTATTTTATAAAATAACAATATTCTGAGGAACTTAAAATTATAAATACTGCTGAACTTTTGACTTGTAACAAGATTTACGGTACTGGGTGTGTTACTGTGGTTGTCAGTCTGTCAAACTGGTAAGTAATTCACAGGTGGGGAAGAAATCTTACAAAAGCATTATGAACTTAAGTCTGACTTGAGTTATGTATAGTTGTAGCACAGCTGGGTAAGTGTTGTATGTTATTGTTTCTTAATAGTACATGCTGACTGATAATTTTGCTGTCTGCACCTCATGTATAGTGCATTAATGCTGCTGTGTTTAGGAACAGCCTTGCAGTTCAGATGCTGCAGGAATAAATTGTCATCATTTTTGTTATTTGTAGGATTTTGCCTATACTGAGTTCTTACTTTCTGGGATTTGAAGCCTGATTTTTTGTTTTGTTTTGTTTTTTAGTGAAACAGTTCAGATTTGTCTTGAGGGGTAGTTTTGAGATGTGTTTCAGTGTGACATGAAGTTACTTGTTTGAGTACTTGAAGTTGAGAAGTGACCATAGTCAAATGCTGTTAGATCCATCGGTAACATCTCACTAGGCTTTAAGTAGTGTTGCATGTATAGACTTCAGCAGATGGTTTTTCTCCCATCCTTAAAGCTGGTAATGAATCCATGGGGTTAAGTTACAAAACAGTTTTGTCCCTTCTATCCCTTTTAGCTGACCTATGTTAGCTGGGGAAAATGTTTAAACTTTCTACTACTGTATAAATCTGATGTAAATGCCAATGAGTTCCCTGTATGCTGGGTCTTGCAGGTCGTATGAAAGTGTGATATTCTGCCTAAAATAGTAATGCTTCCTTAAAGAGAAGCTTGCAGTGGTACTTAAGACCTCTTCTTTTATATACTGTTGGATTATAGTATGTTTACTTCTTCTGAGGCTGTAAAAAGGTGCTGTATTTCTAAAATGCTTCATCTGAAACACAATTTTTAAATACCTACCTTTTAATAAATGCCAAACCAGGATAAAAAATTAACTGGCTAACTTAAATCTGGTTTTTTGGGGAATAAAATTTGGGCTTTGCCAGCCTTCTTCTTGCCAACAGATAAGATTAGAAATTGTGCCTATTGATCTGCAAGTTTTAAAATAAAGCCTGCAAAAGCCCAGTAGGACAGTCCAGTGTATAGTATGATGCTATATGTATACCTGCATTTCCTGTAATCAAGTGAAGTTTAAGGTGTTTGTATGTTAAGAGTATGGTCTCTGAAGGCAAGGATAGCCAAATTGCAGGCCTTTTGGGGTCTATCACAGAGCAGTCCATCGTTAGTGTATCAACTGTGGTAGAGGAGAAAAGATGCAGAACAGTCCAAACAAATCCCAATTTTGTAGCAGGCATAAAACTAAGAAATTAGGCAAATGTCAAGTGCATTTGTGTGTTTTTTTCATGTCAATTGTTGCAATTAAACTGTGCATGTATGAAGTGGAATCCATGGTCTTAAATATATCGATATACACTGGTAATCTCATGTGTTGGGGACATGAAGTGTCAGGATAGGAATTGTCAGCATACATCTAGCTGAGAGCACTGCTCATGGTCTGACCATTGCAACCAAGCTATACTGCCAGAATGCACCACAGGCTTTTTGGGAACTTCAGTCCCATATACTTGTAGGAAGACAGTATTAGCCCCAACACTGTATTACTGATTCTTCAATGATCCTGATGACCCCAACATGCTGAATTTTTAAAGAGGCAACTCTGCAAGACTGGGAGCCCTTAGTTCAGCAGGGGCCAGATAACTTCAAAGAACTGGTGAGTGTTATGACTAAGTGATATCTCCAGTTATCAGCCTGCTTTCTCTGTGAATGGAGAAGCAGCTGTGGACTTAGTGGTGAATACTGTCTATTCTGCATTTTAAAGGAGGAAAAAAAAAAAAGTACTAGAGCTGCTTCAGAGAATCTACATATAATAAGTTTAAAAGGAAATACAAAAGAACAGATAAAAAGGGTAAAGCCCAGGTAGTATGGAGATTGCCTTAAGATGAATATTAAAGCTAAGAAAATGTATGCTACTAGACAGCAAAAATGTGTAGTTAATAACCTTTTTTGAAGAATGTTTCTAAAGAGTGGTAGCTCTCTAAATGAGGAAAAGATGGGAGATTCTTGCACGGTAAATGTAAAACCATAAGGGAGCAGTCAAATACTTTGAAGATCAGCTTGCTAAAAGCAAAAAAAAAATTAGTAAAAATAATATTGTGACAGAGTTGTAATAGGGTAGGATCAGTGGGGCTGAAATAATGGAAGTATGAAACAAAGATAAGACCCTAATTGAAAATCTGAGTGAATTATTTGCCTTTAGAAAGAACCTTAAAAGTCTTCCCAGTAGAGTTTTTACGGATGGATGACTCTGAGTAACTGTCTTTAGTCAAAGCATTGTTAGAGAAGGTTTTAGAGTAAATTGATGAAATTAATAGTAATGCCCTGCCTGGGACTGCACTGCATTTATCTAAAACCAAAATATTAAGCTGATGAACTGTTGAGCACAGTGTATAGTCTTTCTTAAAGCTGCCTTCCTTCCAGAAGAACGGTAGGTGCCAAATGTTATGATTGTCCCCTAAAGACCTTCAGATTTGGTCTGATTTTTCTGCTCAATACAAAATATTGTAGAGTATTTTCACATAGATAAATGAAAAAATGTAGGAGTAAACTGTAGCTAGGGAGCAAATTTAAAAGTAAAGTGTGCCTTGCATCAATTACATCACGGAGACTTTAAATCTGACATATATAGTACTGGATTTTAGGGACAAAATGCTAATGGACACCCAACTATTTTGTCATGATGGGGTACCCCTTCTTGTGAGTAGGAATAGAAAGATTCGGGGGGAGGTGAGACGATGTTACTAGTGGAAAGTTGCATAAAGAACCTTGTCTATCACATTCAGAATGATCAAGAAAAGGAGGTTTAACAGCAGAAATCTAAGATACCCTTGTCCGACTACATTTTTCTATAGAAATGCAGAGTTGTAATGGGGAAGAAGTATTGAAAAACATTTTTAGGCTATTTAGTGCCCTTAAATTTGACTCAGTTAAGATTATTCAAACAGTAAATTCTAATAGCGTGATAAACTTGAATGACCGGTCTTGCATGCAGTGACTTTTCGGGTTCTTCTTTTGTCTATTCCCTACCTACCCAGTGCTTTCCCATTCCCTAGAAATCCCATCCTATCATACTGAGCTTTTGCAGCAGGCTTAGATGTTCATAAGAATCCAAATATTTAGCAAAATAATGGTCAGGGAGGAAAGTGTAGTTCTGGTAGTAGTTCTGCTGTAGTGCTAGCGTCCTCTTCCTGTAATGAGGACTTGCTTTGTTTAAAGTAGTGTGGTTCATGCTTGTAGATGGAAAAGGAGAATTCTGCCAGTGTTTACTTGAGTGAGTTGGTTAAGCAATGGACAGGAAGACAAGACTTCCTTACTCTCAAGTCAACCTAAGATAATTAAATGAATACTGTTATGCAAACTGGTTGAGAACAGTGAAGCTAAGACACTGTTCTGAGCACTGAAATTATGTCCTGTATAAATTCACGGTGCGAAGTCTGCTCATTTCATTTACCTGTCTTTGAGCTTTAGGGTGTTTGGTATTTCCTTAGGTGGCCGATGGGGAGTGCTGATCTTTTCTGTGTACTGCTGGTCTTCACTGGTACTTTTTAGCTCAGGGAGGTTATTTGCCCTAAGTCAAAAGGAATGTGATAGCAGCAGTGAAGGTCAGTAGCAAGGATAGGACATAGAAAGTATTTTAAAAGGCTAATTTTAGTTGGTGTGGGTGATCTTTCTAGGCTGCCAGCAGTCATCCAGTCCTGATTTTCTCTGAATTGCGTTCTGATGGTACATGTCTTTTCCACTGATTGTGAAATGAACCTAGGGAGATTGCCTTCAGTAGGCTGAAATTGTTCTTGTTGCAGTCTTTTGATCTCTCTTAGCTAAGAGGGATCAGCGTTGTAGGGAATGTGTCCTGAGTGCCCAGTATATTTAGGAAGCTGAGGTTTTTACAGGCTGTTTTTCCTTTACGGTGTTTAGGCTATAGGTTCTAAATAGACTCAGTACCACTGTAGTTCATTTCCTTTTGCCACAAGCCTAATATGTCTTGTTTGCATGGAGCTCAGTCATCTTCTGACACTCGTGGTTGATTTTGGCCAGATAACTGGTATAGGTTACGTGTTTGGGTTTGTGAATGTGATCACATGTGAATATGAGACTGTCTAACCTGTATTTACTGCTGCTTTTGGTGTGCACATATAAACACCTAGAGAGTCATTCCAGTGAAACTCCATGGGGAAGTCGGTGTTTTCTGCCTTTGGGATACTCACTGTGATTTCTGACAAAGCTTTTTATAAGGTGTATAATCTTTGAAAACAAAACAAAAACCCAAACACAAAAAAGCAACTTGTGCATTTTGCTAGGAAAGGTTGAATTATAAATTATGCACACTGTTTTCCTTATCTTTTAATGAATAACTGCACTTTTGACCTAGAAACCACTGCTTCCAAACCAGAATACTGTTTTCTTTACATACCAATAATTTTTATTTTCCATCCACAGACTATGAGAAGACACAGAAATGAAGTTACAATTGAATTGCGGAAGGTGAGTCTCCTTTTGTTTACCAACTGTGTTACTTGGCTGATAATGCTCTGGTGTCTTAGCTAAATAATTTGCTGTAAGCTTTGCTTTATAGCCCCAAACTTTTCTATGTAAGTTGCAAATTTGTAGATTACTAACTGGATTCTAATGATAGTTTTGCTCTCCAACTCATTAAGCTCAGTACAGCAGAACAGTACCGCTTTACTCCAGTGTATTGCTTGGAAATAATCCATATTCAGTTTCTGTACCAGTTCTCATATTATTACAGTGAAGCTGTCAGCTGTTCAAATGTTTAAAGTCTCTGAATGGGAAAAGGGAGAGTGTTAGCATTTAGAAAGTCTGGATGATCTTTTGTTTTCTGGAAATCACGGCTTCTGTGCTGTGGAGGGCATTAATTTTAGGGTCAGATTTTGGCTATATTGGATAAATACCAATATAGCTGGGAAGATCATGAGCATGGGAAGTGATCTAGTTCAGCGATCTGCCTAAGTGCAGGGTTTGTTACACCCTCATCATTCACAACGCTTCCAGCAGCCTTCCTGTGTGCCTTAAAGACTTGCGGCTGGAGGATGTTTTCACAAGCTAAACTACTCTTGATCTGTGTGCATAAGGAGAAGGGGTGAACTTTTATCTTCCCTTGGGTACCTTCAGTATATTTGAGGCCTGATACTTGCCCCTTCAGTTTTAGCCTGTTGAGACAAATTCAGTTCTTCACCTTTCCTTCAACATTCTGCTTCCTGGATTTGACTTGTTGCTGCTCCTCAGATTTGAATAGCCAGTATCTTCCATGAAGTGTGGGGGTCTAGAAGGATGCAGGCCACAGCTGAAGTTTAAATGGGACAGTGGAAAACAATTCTTAACACAGTATTCCTATTTCTATTGAGTATGTTCTTGCCAGGCACTCAGGCTATGATCTGTTACATCCTTTGGACACTTCCTACAGTACCGCAAAGCAAGGGTCGTTGTTTATGGTCTCTATTTCCTTAGTTAAATAAATGCAGAAGTTTTAAACATAATTGTTTCTCATCTTAAGAATCGTATCTGCTTTTTCCAGACTTTCTGAACTTGCATTACCATTCTGTTCCTCCCCAGCACGGTATCACCCATGTTTTCTAATATTTTCATTAATGACTTCATGGAACTGTGTGAATATTATAGTTATAGGCCAAGCTCCTTTGGGTCTCCCATTTGATGCATATCTCCAGTTTGCCTGTTGAATCATTTGACAGTCAGAGTGTTGCTTGCTTAGGAGTGCACATCCACCCAATTTCATCTCTTTTTTTTTTTTCCTTATTTGCCAACTGAGAAGACAAAAGTCTTGCTAAAATGAAGGGTTTGTATATAGAAGTTATGTTGATAGAAATTAGCTTGACTTGTTCTTGAGAAATTTCGTCTGCACTCATCACCTGATTGTGGAGGAGCTACTAAAAAACTTGTGCTAGTGTTTTACAGGGATCCTTCTGCTCTTCTGAAAAAAGAGTTGGGTTTTGTTTTGTTTGGGGTTTTTTGATGTGTTTTTTTGTTGTTGGTGGTGTGTTTTTTGTTGTTGTGGTGGTTTTGTTGTGGTTTTTTTTTTTCCAGGTCTTACAGAATAAAATTCTGTATCTCATTACAGTATGAAAATAAGTCTTTGTAAGATTCATCCTGAGACTGAGAATTAGTTGAAGAATCCTAACTGGACCCAGATGACTGCAAAAAAAAAATAAATCTTAGTACTTACATGAGCATGATGTGCCATCTCAAAATGGTTTAATGCTTTCATATTTTCCTAATCAAAGAACCTAGCTGAAGATATCTGAATGTGTCGTGTATCTTAAGGTGGCTATGGCTGGCTTCATTAGTTCTGGCAGATTGCTGAGATGTGGAGAAAGCTACTTTTCCATACAGCAGCAGGTACCAAGTGCAAACTGAAGTTAGCCGGTTTTTGCTTAAAATGAGATTCAGGTGATTAATGTGAATATCGGAATTATCAGCAGTTGAAGTTTATGCTGACATGTTAAGAGGCCCTCTCTGTTCAGAACTAGCGTGTTGACTCAGTGCAAAACACACTGTGTAACTGTGAAATCTGTGCTGGGAAGAGTCATTGATAGCACTTGGGCAGCCTGTGCCTGCTAGGAAAGCGCTGCTGTTAAAAATTGCTTACCTAATGCAGCATATCCTCATGCAGCTCGTTAACTCGAGAGCGCGTGCGAGCGTTGCGGCGCAGTCTTTGGAGAGAGCTCTGCAGTGCAAAGTGAGAATTTAATTTTAATTTAATTCTCATAATTGGTTTTTGTAACAGGTCACAATTTCAAGGCCGTTTTATTACAGAAGCACGGTGAGGAACAAGTCATACACTTAAGACAAGGCAGTGGATTGTTCTGTGGGGAAGGAATCTTGTATGTGGCAGTACTATGTGAGTGAGAATGAGGAAGAGGAAGCCGATGCGCTGCTTGTGGCTTTTCACTGAAAACTGCACATGCAGAGATCAGTTACACATTTAGAGAAGCCTGAGTGCTGGATGTAGGTCAAACTGTAACTCAAGAGTCAACAGCAGCTGCAGAACTCTTGAACGCGGGAAGCTGTGTTCTGCTGGAGTGTTTGCTGAACATCTTTCACTGCAGAGACCAGAATAAATTTGCTTTATTGGGAGATTCAGCGTATTCCTGAATTGTTGGTTTGCAGCAGTTGGTGCTGGTGGGCAACTAGTTTGCTGTGGGAACTCTGTGGCAGCTGTGAGGCCATTCCTTCTGGTACAGAATTGGGACTGAAATGTAAAGGGATATATTTTAATATCCAGCATTAGAAAGGATAAGCTGTAATGTCATTGCTTCAGTCTTCACCTTTACAGATAGCACTGCTACCCTAGCATGAATATGCTGAATTCAAAAAATATGTGTTGGCGTGACCTCAGTATTCCTCTTCAAAACAAAGGGGTATCTTCCCTTTACCCCAGTTATCCAGATGCATAGTGCACACCTGGCTTTTGAGACAAAACAGGCAAATTGAGCATATTCTTGATCTGTACAGATAAAGCACCGCGTAGTCATGGGTTTGTCTTTTGAATCAACATGTGTATAAATATTAAATGAATGGATCTGATGAAGTTGCTTACATCTTGGTTTTGTAAGATGGAGTAAAGAAAAAAAAATCACAGCTTTGAATGCTAGTAAACAGTTTTTGCATGCATTAGCGTGAGGTGTTTATTTTTTTGAGTTCAGGCATCAAGGTACATTTGCAATGCATTCTGTTTCAAGAATGTATTATTTCTATTCGCTATCTTCACACCACAGCTTATTGAGAAGGAAACTTTACCTTTTTTTCCTCTCTTTTTTTTTTTTCCTTCTTCCAATCATTTACTGTTCGTTTAGGAATGGAACTAACAAAGCTATCTCTGATATAAAAAGGTAGCAGTCATCTGGCAGAATCCTGGCCGAGGCATGGGTTGGCTTTGTGAGCCAGTCAGATGATACTCCTGATGGTCAGGTGCCTTTTCTGATTCCACACTGGCCTTGCTGAACATGTGCTTTACGTGTGTTGGGAATGGAGCGCCTACATTTCTGGAAAGATGGTGTTGGTCTCTGGCTCTATTATTAGTGCTGCAGTGGGCCTAAGATCTTAAGTAGTAGTCATTTCTCTTTCCAGACAGACAAGATAAAGATGTCAGTTTTGGTGAGGGAGACTGTCTCAGGATTTAGAATTTAAACTTACCAGTGTAGTTTCTTGATGAATTCTGATTTAGAATGCTTTATCCCTTAATTTTGGCATCATAGAAACCTGAGGCTGCTTTGTTAGCAATAGGAATCCTGGAATTAATTGGCTAACCTAGCTAGTTAGTCTCGCTCAAAAGGAGAGTGGAGTGGATGACTAATGGTTAGGATTCATTTTAAGGTTCCATATCTAAATGAAGCCTGTAACTCCATTGCTGTGAAAGATCCTTTGGTTCTAGGCACTTGGCTTTCTATGAGAAGGAAGCTTGACTTGGGCCACTTGTGTCCTTTAAGAAAGGTAGTCCTTAGCCAGGTCAATGCTGTGGTCATTCCTTCAAAGGAAGCCTTAACACTCCTAAACCCAGCAGAAATGGAGGATCCTGTCCTCCTTTAAGGCCTGCTAACTGACTGGAATCCTAAGAACTTCCAGGTTCTCTCACAAGGCTTACTTTTGACTTTCTTGCAAACTCATCTGCCTCTGAGAGCTCATAGACATAAGCTCATGAAAGCTCTAATTACCGATTAAGTTTTGCAAGGCAAGCAGTTATTTGGTAAACAAGTGGTGGATTGAGGAGCCATGGACATGTCTTCTTTATTTGTTTCTCTGGTATATTGTATTTGCTGTCACTGCTCTGGTCTTTTTTAAATAAGACTGCTTATGGCCACAATAGCTCCTAAATAAACTAGTGAGCCTTGAAGAAAACAGACTGTCTTCATGCTGCTGGGAGAGCTAGGGTGGGAAAAACATTTTTCTGATTCTCAGGAAGTCTGAGAATGCAAAAAGAAAAATAATCCATATTTTCAGGTGCAGGGTAGTAATACTTTGGTTATTCATCTTTTCCAGTTCAGTATGAACATACAGCTTTTCATTCACCGTGAAGTACACTTTTTTTTTTTTTAGATGTAAGTTTATCAACTTCAAAGAAACAGCAACAATCACAGGGAGGGAGACTGAAACACTATTAGTATGTTCTTCTGGAGGATTCTCTGTCCAGTGTTAATAGCACAGATGCCTGGGGAAGAACTTGGGTCTACCCTGCCTTGACTAAATCCTCAAAAAAAACCCCAAACCCATAAACAGGAAAAAAAGATCCTAGGAGAAAAACAGTATTCCTAATGTATTCCCCTGGAGACTCAGTTGAAGAGGCCTATGAAAAAATTCCTTGGGAGGCTTGCTTGAATCCAGTTTGGTAAGAGCATGCTTAACAGGCCTCAATCTTTGCAGCCTGTGCTTGGGGCTGTTGGGCCACACATGGGTGTACACGTACGTGTCTACTTATTTTTAGTTGATCTGCTCATCTTCCAAGGAAGATGTGCACTAAGCAAACAGGAACATTGTGACTGCTGTCTGTTGTCACAAAGGTAAGCTAGCAGAAGTGTAGAAAAGTAGCCTTTGCCTTCTAACTGTGTATCTGTAGCTCTTTATCTGAAGAACAATCTTGGAATCTATTTGACTGCCTTTGGGTTGAAGGGACCTCATAAGGTTGTTTTTCAGCCCAACCATCTGCAGACAGTGAGTAGCTACAGGAACAATTTTGCTTGCTCTTCCTTTCCCTGGGAAGGGTGGTAATTTTTTTTTTTGAGTCCATTGTGCCACATGACTGACAGCCTGAAGATGTTGCCTGCATTTGCAGAAATTCTAACATCAGTCTGCAGTCATTTATGTCCTAGGAAGTTCATCTTTCTCTCTTAAGTAGGGTAGACTGTCTTGGCATTAGAGTATCCATGCTTACTCATACTTATTTTGGTTAACTTTAACATTAAGAAGCATTTTCTTAGACATACTCATGTTGCCTAAGGAATTGGATAGTTGTGTGTGCAGGTGTAAAAGGCTCTCAAAGGAGCTACTAACTTGCTTGCTGGAATGGGAGAGAATTAGGCTTTTGGTTAGCTCAGTTATGGTGTGTATTATGGACATCTTTAACATGCAGCTACAAGTGGAAGGCTTTTCAGAAGTATTCAGTCTTGCCATGCTAAGATTTCCAATTAAACAAATGCAGTTTTGCTCTTGTCAAGAGACACTGACCCATAGTGGACAGGGTATACCCTGTATGTATAACCTAAACCTAGGTTATATATATGATTGACGGGCCAGAATCTGAAACCTTGTTTCTTTCTTACTATCTTCACTCTTGGTGGCTTCTCAGTGGGATAGCTGCAGAACAGTTAGTTGGAGCTCCATTTTATTTCACCTCTCAGCATGATGCTGTCATTAGGAGAACAGTCCTTCAGTGTCTGTTCATCTAGGGTTTCATGGGACTCTCCTCCAGGTAAATGGAGTTTTTGTGAGTACTGTTTGGAGATAGCCACTGCATCAATGTACACATGGACAGTTGCTTCAGGGAGAGAGACAGATTGCTGTTCTGTTACTGTTCTTTAACTATGTGTTGCTTTCTAACCCACCCTCCTTTCCTTTGTCCAAGTCCCTGAAAGATTTCTAGGAATTGGAAGAACTTTTAAAAAAAAGCACTCATCACCAATTCTGTGGTCCCAAGCAGAGAGAATTTGTGCATCCCCCTCTAAATACTACTCAAGCCAATTATTTCAGCTAGTGGTACTCGTATGGAAGTGTGCTTACTGCCAATAAGCATGAAGTATTGAATAATGAGTACAGGCAGGTAGTCTTTCTGAAGCTCTTTGGGTGAAGTAGCATGGAATAATTCAGTGCTTTCACCACTGGCGTGCTCTAGACTTACTGCCTGGTGTTTATGGAATGTGATTTTCCAGCTGTTTGGCTGCTGAATGCCATGCAACTCACTCCTGTCATTCTGTGTGGATACTGTTCAGTCACTTACAGTAGGATTCTTGCTTTTTTCCAGCTATATTCTCTGTATTATACTGGGGGATTGGACTAGGTGACCTTTAAAGGTCCCTTCCAACCCAAAGCATTCTGTGATTCACTGTTGTATTCCAGCCTCTGCTGTCCTGGTGTTTCAGGATGTTTGAGAGAGGATCTCAAGGTACACCTTAATTCCTGTTTTCTGGAGTAACTGGATGCCAGTAGTCCTTATGTTACACTCTACTAGGAGCACAACCCTGACAAACAGTGATCACTCAGAATGGTGTAATTGTATATGGTGAAGAGACACACACATCTCTAGAGGGATAGTCATTCAGTACCAGAGTTGTTACAGTGTGACTTTGCTTTTTGCATCCAAAATCTTCTAGGTCTTTCAAGCTAGAAAATGCATGCTGTGGTTTCAGCTGTTTCTGGTTAATGTCTTTTGGGGAGGAAAAGTATTGAGGGTGGAAGTAACGTGCATGGTAGATGCAACCCACATGTATGTGAATATCTAATAATATTTCCATTTTAATAATGTGATCTTCATTCCAAGTGGATGCACTCTAATGCCAACACAGTTGAGAAGACTTTGACCTTATATAAGTTTCCATTTACAGTAGCAGTAAGATGACATGCTCGTCACAGAATTAATATGACTTGAAATGGCTCTTGCATACCTCTCTGCATTTTGGAGGGATTTTAGTCAAAATTCTCTGAGGTGCATCCATTCTGTGCCAGCGTAGGTGCATTTATGGGGAGCAATGTGGAACGGTGGTATACTGGTTTCTCTCAAAATAGGGGGACAGTTCTTAAAGGTCATTTGATTCAGTGGTGAGGGAATCTGTTAATACAATGGTGTGAAACACCTAAATGGGAGAATCTACTGTTTGAGCTCTTAAAAAGCTTTATCTTTTTTTACTGACAGAAGAAATATGAAAATAATAGAGATAATGTGACATTTCCTTACTAGGATTTTCTTTTCAGTAAATTCAATAAAAATTGTTCGCTAAATTCTTGACTATTCTAGATTTTTCATCATTTTTTGAATCAAAGGATCTGCAAGAGGCTGCATTTGAAAGGCTTTTTTACAGAAATTTAGATGTAAAGAGCACCTGTCTTTGTTGCAAGATGTTGCAAAACACGTAGTTGAGCACCACTGATAGCGAATTGTTTGAAAAACAAGCAGATATCACCAAGTGAATCAGTGTGGGTAACAATTCTGACATCAAACACATTTCAAAAAAACCTTGCAAAGCTCTTTCCCTGAATTTTCTGAGCTTTTCAGAAGGAACAGAATCGGAAAACCCTGCCTTGTACCAGAGTAGTTGGCTGCTACTGACAAGGAAACTTTACCCTTCCCAGCAACTGATTCAATATGAAACATTTAACTTGCTCTAATAGACCATGATGGCTGTTCTGCAAGGCCCCAGTTCCTTCAGGCTGCACCTTTTCTGAAGACAGGAAATGTCTGCCTGACCAGTTTCTGCCACCCTCATAACTAAATATGTCGTCTTGTACGTTCATGCGCGTGTGGACTTTCTCACTACCACGATCTGTGATGGTCCCTCTGGGTAGGAAGAGGACAGTTGACTGAAGACATCAGGACCTCCATCTTCAGTCCCTTCTCCCAGTATTGGCTTGTTTTCCTATAACAGCACAAGCCAATTCTGTAGGAACTGTTCATCGGGGACAGGAAGGAACTGCTTCCTTCACAGGTGGATGTGTGTGGTAGCTGTGCACTGGGGAGAAAAGCGGATGTGATCATGGAGAAGACCTCTGGAAACTGGGTCTGTTGCCTGCAGTTGCCAAAGTATAGGCTATGGTTTAGACAAACAGTAGGAAAAGAAACTGTGCTTGAGGAAAGCCAAATTGACTGGGGTTGAATGATGTTTGCTCTTTGTCTGAAATGGCACTGCCAAGTACTTGGTGTGGGGAAAGAAGGGAAATACGTTATAGGTCTTTATGGTTAATCCATCCATCAGTGCGTACCTGCCTGATGCAGTTTGTCTGCATAACACTTGTTTTTCTCAGCATTTAACTGCCTGCTCGTTTCCATCTTCCTTCTGTCCAAAACCACCTGACAACAAAATACCTTCAGTGCCTGTCCGTGTGGATGTGTTCCCAGTGTGCTGTTGTTGCTGCACCGCTCTGGAGAGGCTGCCATCGCTAATCTAGATGATCTCCTGCACTCTTGGAGGGTTTAGTTTCTGTACTCACACTTGACAATGTCCTGGTTTGAGTGAGAACAGAAATAATTCTGTTCAGTGATTTTACTTTTCAGCTCAGTTCTTCTAACCAACTGCACTGTCTGAAGTCAGCAGCCTGTTCTCACAGACCGTGGCTGCTTCCAGCAGTGATAACACCCCATGTTTAGAGTTACTACCAAGGACTGGTGTGCAGACCAAGGCCACTGCTGGATCTTGTGT
>WUAM01000355.1:140222-218812 GCA_024336885.1 Actenoides hombroni
CCCCAACTATATAGCCACAATGTTAAAATGTCCTTGTTTCTGTAAAAATATTCCTGACAGGCTGTTTGTAAAGCAGTAGTATGCTCCAGAATTACATTCACAACCATATCAGGTCTTCCTATTCCTGATCAAGTTACCACTACAAGTCTTTCTGCACTAGCATAGTCCTCTTTAGGCTATCTGAGCCTCATTCTTCACCTGTGTCCTACCTATCACTATGCTGGTTTTATCCATATGCAAAGTGAAACCTTGCTGTGTTGCAGAGTCTTTTGAGGCTGCTTTGTGCAGTAGTGAAAGGGATGTGAGAAAGAGCTTCAGTTTAAGGTTGTTGTGTGTGGTAGAGTGGTGCTGACTGCCTCATTATACCCTGCAAAGCTGAGAGACATGCCAGTGAAAGGAGCAGGATTAGGGTGAGAGAGGGATATGAACTTTACCATTCCTGCAGGTGTGTCAGGATTTGCAGGACAGTTCAGTCTGGATGACAACCAGAATGGAGCTAAAGACTTCAGGTTTTATGGGTTGCCAAACTATATACTTACATAAACAATATATAAATAGTATATATAAGTAACTTCGTTTTCTCTTAAAGTGCCACCTATAGTTCCTGTACTTTTATTTCATTGTAAAACAGGAATTACACTTTTATAAATTCTAGAGTAATAATCTAGCATTGGACAAAGATATAGGTACAGGGAATTATCAAGTCCATTGTCAAGGTGAATATTTTGACTGTTGATGTGAGAAATTTGAGGCCTTGACCCTGATTGGTACAAAGGGAGCATAAATTAACTTTAAGGTTGACCCTAATTATTGGTGTAAATGCAACCTATATGCTCTAAAAGGTGGATAATCTACTTTGTTGGTTCCTATACTGTATTACAGTGAACCTAGACCTCAAAATCTGAATGCAGCTAAACTTCAATGATGAGAAAGGGCAAAAACATGTCACGTCACTGCAGAACTATTGGTCTGAGCTCAATAATGTGCAAGTCTTTGTGAAGTTTCTTGGAGAAAAGAGTAACTGAAAATACTTAGGATAATGGAAGACAAGGAAGTATGTCACTTAGGAAAAAGGTTAAAATGGAATACATACTTCTCCAGAAGTGCGATATGCCTGGTTAACCTGTGGGTATTGTTTGAATAAGTTTAGAGAAATAAATTTACTACAGTACTACCCAGGCAATTAGTAGTTAAACTACTGAAGACAAAAATTATAGAGGTACAAAAATTATAAGGAAGTGAGGAACCAACTACAGCAGAAATTATAATGGATTTAGTTAAAGGGGAAATATTATTAATGAAATTCCTCCAGGATCAGTCTTGTGACTGATGTCATGTAAAATTTTCATTAATAATGTCGGCACAAAGTTGAACTTAAACACGGAAAAGTCTCAAAGACTCTTCTTTGAAGCATGAGTGAGATTTTATCTGGGATGGTCATAGATACCTAAACCAGGAGGTTAGTGAAGGCAGTGGAGAGAAAAAGTCATCTCCAGAGGCCAGCTCATGGCACCTAGGTTAACTTCCTTATCTGAATCACTCTGTTAACTACAGGGAGGGAACCAAGTTGCAGCAGGAGGCCTATCTTCCCACTGTAGGGAATAACGACATTGTTTATTACACACGGTTGAAAACCCTACACTCAGGCCTGTTCTAGTTCTTGTTCACAATGTTAAAACAAGGCTTGAGCATTGGCTGTGAAACCTGCCAGCCCCCTCTGGAGACTACTTGAGTCCATAGATAATTTAAATGTACATGAAAGGACTTGCCTAAAGCCAATGTATTTCAAATAGTCTACTTCTTAGGTCTTTAAAGGATGCTTTTGCAGTAAGTATCCTTTTGTTCCCACAAAATACATTTGTAGGACAATATCTAATGCTCAGTCTCACCAATAAATCACCTGCTGCTCTACAGGGTGCTGTGTACCTGTTTAAACACTAACCCTTTTCCTCACAAGTTAACCTAATTAGAGTAGAGAATGAGAAATTGCCCTCAGCTTCTCTTACCTTCAAGTTTGATGCTCTTTTTTTCAGAACTTTGTTTAAAAAAAAGCTTAAAAACAACTCCTCCCCCTCCCCAATAATTGTAAGAATCTAGCTGGAAATCAACAGTAAAACACTTGCAGCAATACTAAAGACACAGAGGATTAAAAAAAGATAGTTGTCTCTTATATTTATTTATGATTACCTCTCCAGCTCCTGTCTGCCTGTTGCTGTCTTCTGTATCGCAGCCTGTAACCTCCAGGGTTGAGGGCACAGGGAAAGGGGGGTCGGTGGGGAGGACCATTTGGCTTTGGTTTCTTTCTGCCTGGGTCATTTCTATGGGTTGGTTTACACTTTGGGCCCACATGCAACAGTATGATGGGAAAGGTTGCAATTTGCAATTCAGTTTAAGAAAAGAGGTAGAATACCCCAAATTTTCTAAACTTTCTGAAGTTTAACACATGATGTAACATTGACACTCACTTTTCCTTATTCTTGCTTCCCTGTGGCTGGACCTGGAAATACAGTCAGACTGTACTCATTGATACATACACTGATCTCACTGATCAGCTTTTGTAAAATACCCATTTTTACTTTTGTAAAATTTCTCTCTCTGAAGGGAGTCAGCTTAATCTTCTAGTGCAAGTTTGGACACAAAGTACCAGTTTGGCTGTTCAAGAAAGCACCCTGTACTAGGTATGTATAATAAAGACCATTCTATACAGAGGTCTGATCACATGTTTTCTAAAAGGATTTAGAGAAGGACAGAGAAGAATATCCGAATCAATAGAAAATACTATCTTACAGCATAAGACTAGAATAGGTTTCTTTAGAGTATAGCGCAGATGCTAAGAGCTAGTGAATGTTCCTTTTGAATACTCCATGTTTTTAACAATAAAGAATGATAGGAGCTGTTTAGCTTTAAAAAAAAAATTTGAAAAAAATTTTAAAAAATGCTGTTAGAGACAAAGAGATATGTACCATAAGGCAGTGAAGTGTGGAAGCAGAAGTAGTGGAGGTAAGAAACATAATGACTTCCAATCCGAAGATTGGTCAGTTTATAAGCTGCATGATCTCGTGGCTGTTATGATGTGTATGTTTTTGTTGCCTATTTTAGGAAGTCGTCTAATTCACTGAATCCAGTGTGTGCATATTATAGTTTCCTAAATTATCATTATTTAGTCTGAACAAAGGCATTTACTAGTTTAGCTGATGTTAACCAGTTAACAAAAGAACTTCTACATTCAACTGCTTAATTTTGAACTTTGACCCTGATCTTGCATAACTTAATTTAAAGAAATGCAAGCATCTATAATGATTGCAGTAAGTACAAACACAGCACATTGTGAAGTACATATGGGTTACAAGGAAATGTGCTATCACCACCTAAATTCAAATAAGATGTATGCTGTTAGCTGATAGAATATTTTTTCAGCTATTCAGTTTACAGAATAGCATTCCCAGCAGCTGTCACCAAATTAGGGTCTTGAGCTAGTCTCAGTCTGAGCAGAGCATAGCGATTTGGCAGGAATCACAAATGAGCAGCAGTCATTGATTTGCTGTGCGGAATATGAATGGCAGAGTACTTTGAGGGTTAACGCTAAATGCAGCAGTTAATTTGAGAAAGATTTTTTTTTAAATACTTGAACAAGACACTTCTTCAAAACAATAGATACTGAAGTAGAAACTGTGTAGATAAATTATGCATTCAAGACGAAAGATCTCACATCATATAGGAATGTTTTGTCTCTTAGAACATTGTGCTGAGAGGAAGACATCAGAAAATGGAGCAGTCGGAACAATCCATATTTTCACATCCAGTTTATTTTCTCTACAGTCCTGCCCTAATTATTTAAAAGCAGTCTAGGATGAGAGTGTTTGTTGGTCCATCCATTTACACCACCTTGAAGTTTTCTGTCAAGACAGTGAACACAGTTGCCATGGTGTTCTGTAATTTAGATTCTTGTTTTAGGAGTAGGGACATGATCACCGGATTAATTTTGAAGTGAGCTATTGTAAAGCCTGCCAAATAAAACCACTTGGGAAGTCTGGAAAAGACTGATCCTTAAGGTAAAAAGGCCCAAAATCCATCATCATGCTGCTGCCAGTAAGCTACTGTTAGTACATGCTTAGGCATATGCGTTTCACAATTTGCAGATGTCAGTGATGCTTCAGAGGTTTCAGGGAGTAGAATGCATAAATAACAGTTATTGCCATGGTCATTAACTTCTGGGTTTGGAAAGTCTTTTGCATTATGATCGAGAACTTTCTTCCAGATGACAGCCAGGGACAGTAGAAGAAAGACAGAATCTTTAGGGATATAGGACCCACACAGAATTTTATGACAAATTATAATGACAAGGTTGGGTTCAGGATCTGAAATGCGATGTACTGAAACAAAATCCATTTCCATACAGTTCATGCAGAACTACTGCTGTTTGCAGTAACCATCTTTGCAAAGCACAATATACTCGCTCTGCATCGAGAAGCACACTTTTATTCTGCATGAGTGTTTGTATTTTTTATTTGTTTTTATCATAACCTAATCTAATTCTGAGATATAAACTTGGTTTGCAGGGGGATTCATATGGGTTTAATACAGCTTCAATGGACAGTCCAATAAGAACTGGATCATATTCTTGCCATATTTGTGGACAAGTGCTGACATCAGAACTTGCCTAAAGATATTTTAAAATAGATTATTTTGCATCGTTATAGTTTTCAGTCATAATTTTTGTATCTAAAATGAAATTATTGCAATTCTGCCACAAAAGAGTAAAAGTGAATGACTCATCCAATAATCACTGTTTATGAAAGATACTACTTACCCTTGCAGGTAGCAAAAGGTGTTAAAATAGCCATCAGAAAGTACAGGCTATGCTTGTTAGTAATTGTGATCCTGCCTTCTATTAAAGAGTTGCAAATCACTCTTTTCAAGTGCTAGAATGTAAGTGAAATAGTCTACATATTTAGGGCCCATTGAATGGCAGGTTCTTGTAATCTGGAGTGGGGAAAGCATAGCTAATAAACCGATTTTGATTGCCACCAGTCACCAGCCTGGCTTGCTGATTGAGGGAACACATACTATTCACCAATTAAGCTTGCTAATTAAGGGCATACTTTTGGTCCACCCTCTAGTAGCAGGCTGAAGCAGATGGGAGACTAAATCCTAGCAATGAAAACAAATTGCTATTCTCTCTCACTGAGAGTTGCTAAAGCAGAAATGTACGATGTCATGCCTTGTACTCTATTATCAAAGGCTATATAGGATGCGTTCAATTTATTAAGCACCTACTACTAATAAGCAAAGCTATAGGTGAGCAAGATTGTTCAGGTCTCATTAATAGCTACACAGGAATCTTGTATTATTTCTAAAGACCTTGAGGAGTTTGGTTTTTTTCTTTAATGATGCTGTGTCTGTATCTTCTTTCTTCTGTTTTTTGAACCTCTTCATTAATCTTCTGTAGATCTTTGTCTCCTATTTCCTTTACCTGTCAGGAGCTCTGGCAAGTCCATCATAGTGTTGATCTTTATCTTTCAGATCTTGAGGTTCTATCTGTCACATCACCTGCTTGCTTTGTGCCTGCATGTGCTTTTAAATTGCCTGTGATTATTAGATTAGATTGCCCCCAGATTACATGTTCTTTGTTGCAGCATCATTTTTTCTTTGTTGTTTCTTCTCTACCCAGGTTATCTTGGTAGCCACAGTAGCTCTGAAATTAATTTTACATAAAGGCTGGCTTCAGCCTTCTGGAAATGTTTGAATCTCTTGTATAAATAGAGATGTGACTGTGCTCTCATCCCTAGGACTTGCCCTGGAAGAAAGGAGAATATCCACACTTTTCACTAGGTAGCAGAGGTTGTCTTTGTCTCTGATTATGATGCAAGAGAAAGTCCTTGCTTGGCACAATTTGAGTGGGCTGAAAAACCAAAACGTGCATATGCTCAAAATATTGCACCTTAACTAGTAAGGTCGAATCAGTATCTGTTGATATAAATTAGTTTCCTGATATTTTCTAATAAGCAAAGAAAAATATGAGGTGTATTATAAATAGAGAGACACTTCCTAAGTGCTCAAGATTTGACATAATTAGTGTTAATGAAAAGGTGGTATGATACGAAGGGCTTCGAATGCAGATTTAAAAAAATTTGGCCTGATAGCTTCTCTGTGGACTATTTATTACAGGAGACTGGTAAATAAATGGTAATCATAGCCCATCCTTATCCTTCCCAGAAACACTACTTCTGACACTATACATGGTAATGTTAGACCCTCGTCTCTCCAGAATGTGGAATTGGATTATACCTCTTCCCACTGTTTCCCACTGTCTCTTTTCCCAAGCAATTCAAGAACTATCTTTGTTCTTGTTCTATACAATGAAGACCATCTATTATTCTATAGTAACATTTAGGGGAAAAAAAAAAAAGCTAAAAAAAAGTCCTTTAATTAAACCTGAGGCATAATTAGAAACAATTCAGCAAGAATTAGATGGCTGTGTTGATTATAAATGCAGAGGTCTACTGACAAGTGTATGAGAATAAATTAAAAAATCAAATGAAAAAATACTGTGTGCACATACAGAATTATGGCCAAGGAAAGAAAAATAATTGGGAGTTATTGTGTGAAAAGTCTGTCAAGTCCTGAGTGGAGTGCAGTTGTAGTGTTGAAGACAAACATGTTTTTCAGTTTGTACTGTTAGGAGGATAAAATCAATGGATATACTATTTGTATCTAAAATTGTTGCTACACTTCACCTTGAATACAGTGTGAAGTACTGGTATAATGCAAGTGTGCAGTGTATGCACTGACTTTGAGAGCACAGAATGGCAAAAAATTCCCAAGCAAAGATTTTAAGGATGTATACAGAACAAAAATTTAAATTAGACTTTAGTCTGAAAAGATTCACTGGAATTTACTGAAGTTTCATATTTATGGCAGTAGTGAATATAAAACTCAGTGGTATTGCTGAAATACAATTATACAAAAAATGCCACAATACATAATTTGCTAAACTAGTGGAAGCAGGCAAGAAGTAATAACAATGGATTCAGGCAGATGATAGAAAGTATAATGTCATAATAAGGATAGGTGCTGAAAGAACCAAAAATAATGAGAATAAAAGGGCACATTCTCTGATAGTAAAAACAGCTCCAGATCTTACTTCTGCATTATCCTTTACAGAGGAGGAATGACCAGTTGAGAGACTGGTCTTGAAAATAAAATTATGTGAGATAAAAATACTTCTTTTTCCTAGAGCCTTTCTTGAGTGATCCAATGGAGGCGGAAATTTGTAAATAGGGAGGGGCAGTGGGTACTAATGAACAGGGCAGTTGCGCAATGTGGTAAAGCCCGTCCACAAATTTCGCAAAGAAGCAGATAGGTTTCTACAATGGAAAGTTAAAGGAAAAGAATACAACGGTTGTGAGCATCAGAAAACACTTTGTTTAATATGTATTTATATATAAGTAACAATTTTAAATTATTTCTCTGAAAACATTGATTTTATGTGTCTCCCATCATGGTAATAGCTGCATCTTAAAAACAACGAGTTCATTTATCTTCATAACGTGACTTTGATTTGGGAATTTTGCCCACATAGGGGAGGAAAATACTGCTTAGAGTTGCATAAGAAGTCTGAGTCAGAGCAGGAAAATGTACACAGCCTACTCTTCTCACTACTGAGCAGTCTTTCCAGTTTGCCCATAGTTAATCTCTAGAACAAATTTTTGTGGTGTTTTATTGTATGTTTGGTTTTGTTTTTGTTTTTTTTTCTTTTGTTGGTTTTGGGTTTTTTTTGGGTGGGGGGTTGAGTTTTAAACTGCATGGTCCTGGAAACAGGTCTGAATAAGGGAAGTGGTGGGAATACTCACAGAAACTGAGTTTATGGAAATCGTGTTTTCATTGTGGAACAACTTTTGACACAAGACTGTGTAAAGCAAAATAGTGTGTCAGGGAGCTTATAAAGGAAAAGAAATTCTTACTCATATGAGAGTAAAGAAGCTTAAATTGCATAAAAATTTAGGTGATTTTGTTTGAAACATGGATCCAAGGTGGACAACATGCTCCATGTAGGACACCTGAAATAATGGACTTGTATTTTTCTAGGTTTCCTACTCATAGACCTCATTACTCTACATTGGCTTAAACTTGCGGATAAGTAGAAGACATAAAATGTTGCTGTGCAGTAGATGAGGTGTAGATAAAACTGAAACTGTGTAATCTGGCCTGGTAGATGAAGGTTGGAATAAAACTTTAGATGAATCTGAACAGATAGGAGAAGACAGAAAAAGAAAGTTGCCTGTAAATGATCCATTGGCTGCAAGTGAGATGATTTGGTTCCATGCATGTGTTTGAGAATGAGCTGGTACTGTTTATGAGTAAGACGTGGACATCAGGAAGCCAGACAGTAATTAACTGGGATGCCAGTATGAGTTATCAGCAGCATATATGGGTTGAGCTTTGCTAGTTTTATTTTCTTATAATTATTGATCTTTCCCGCATAAAAAATGCAGTTTCATAATCCTTAGGACTTTGTTTGAGGTAGTCAATTTATTTACCACGTCGGGATTCCAAATGTAGATATTTTGAATAGAAAGATAGTAGCATAGAGTGGGGGGTTTAGTTTATTTGTTTGTTTTGTGGATTTTTTTTTTTCAAGCTATATGTAGGCTACAGGGGGAGAATGCTACCAAATACTCATTGTCTAGGCTTAATGATAAATACCGTAAGAAGTTTAAATAAAACTGTATTCTTTTTAATATATGGTAATAGCAGTAGCTCAAATACTTAGCTTTCTTAAGACTTTCCCTTGGAGGAATTCTTCTGACTTCTAGCTAAAGTAAATTAGTTGCTTTTTTACAACCTTTCTGATTTTTTGCTTATTTCTCCAACCACACCATAGTTTCAGTGTTCCAAGGGGGAGGGGTTGGGAGAAAGTAAAGGTCCAATCAATTATTCTAACATCATACCTCAGAAAATGGTTTTTAGACATGAGGTATCCTTCTCTCTAAAATGATGAAAACTTTCAGCTAAAGCTGATAACATATGAGAGAAAAAAATTAGCTTCTGTATATGTATCTTGAATCTGAGATTAGTATGTTTTTTTTTAAAAAAAATCGATATTGCAAAAAAAAAAAAGTTAAATGCCTGGAAGGTTTAAAATTTACATATGTGCAAACTGTAAGAAATACAAAAATAATCAAAAGCAGCTTCAGCAAAGACGAAGGTGAGAATTGGTGAAGAACAGCATTTCAGTTCCCTGCACAAATCAATATGCCTATATTTCTGACTGCATAATTACAAAATACATTATGTTTTAAATTGAACATTTACCAAAATTGATGGGAGAATTACCAGAGTAGTTGAGACTCTCTTAAAGTGTGTTGGTGATGATCATTGCAAGGATTTTGCTGGCAGACATTCCTTATTACCAGAGCTGTAGTTCTGCATTTTCTGGAAAGCCATTAAAAAAGAAATTTTATATGTTGAGCTTTGAAAGAATGTGAATACTGTGCTATGTTAGTAGAAGAGCTGTGCAGAAAATGTGATGCCAAATTAAGCTCTGCAGAGTTTGCAAAGTTTCAGCTAAGCTAAAATATTTCATGCACTTTTAGTAGGAAGCTTTTATGGAAAACTTTTGTTAAAGCTGGTTGCATTGGTTTTAGTAAGTTTCCTTAACGGATTGATAATTTTAACAGGTGTACTGGCTTTGTGTGGCAAGGGTTTGGTAGTGGGAGTGCTACAGGAGTGATGTCTGTGACAAGCTGCTAGAAGCTTCATTTATGTTTGTTAGAGCCAATGCCATCTGGCTTAAGACAGACTTGCTGCTGGCCAGCGTTGAGCCAATCAGTCATGGTGGTAGCACCTCTGTGATAGCATATTTAAAAAGGTGAAAAAAAACCCTGCTGCACAAGAGCAGCCAGGAAAGAAGAGGGAGACTTACATGAGAGAAACAACTCTGCAGACACTAAGGTCAGTGAAGAATGAGGAGGAGGTGCTCCAGGTGCTGGAGCAAAGATACCTCTGCAGCCCATGGAGGTCCACAGTGGATGGGATATGCACCTGCAGCCCATGGAGGACCCCATACTGGAGCAGGTGGATGTACCCGAAGGATGCTGTGACTCAATGGAAAGCCTGTGCTGGAGCAGACTCCTCACAGGACCTGTGAATCCATGGGCAGATGATCCCACACTGCAGCAGTTTTTGAAGAACTGCAACTCATGGGAAAGGACTCACATTGGAGAAGTTCATAGAGGACTGTCTCCCGTAGGTGGTTTCCCATGCTGCAGCAGGGGAAGAGCGTGAGGAGGAAGGAGCAGCAGAGACGATGTGTAATAGACTGACTGCAATCTCTATTCCCCATCCCCCTGTCCCACTAAGGGGGAGGAAGTAGAGAAAATTTGGAGTGAAGTTGAGTCTGGGAAGAAGTGAGGGGTGGGGGCGAAGTTATTTTAAGATTTTATTTTATTTCTTATTACCCTACTCTGATTTGATTGGTAATAAATTAAATTAATTTTCCCTAACTGAGGCTCTTTTGCCCCTGAAGGTAGTTGCTGAGTGATCTTTCCCTATGCTTATCTTGACCCCTGAGACTTTCATTATATTTTCTCTCCCCTGTCCAACTGAGGATGGAAAATCACAGAGCAGCTTTGGTGAGCACCTGACATCCAGCCAGGGTCAACCCACCACAACAGACAACTGGACACAGTGAACTTCAAAGACCTACTTCACAGTTAAACTGTGTTTCTTGGTCTTTTTCTTATTTTCAGGCAGCCTGAGCCTGCTGGCGTCAGTGAATATATTCCAAACAAGCCATTGTGGCTTTTTTTTTAACCACAGCAATTAACTACACAAATACTAATTTTCTTTCAGAGAGTGTTTTACAGTAAAACCACTAGGAAATTTTTTTTCCTGTTATATTGTTGTTAAAGCCAACAAGTTAAAGGATTCCCACTCATGTAGGTGTGAGCACACAGACACAGTTTGTTTCATTCATCTGGGAATCTGAGCTCAGAAATAGAGAGATACACTCCAGACAGTGATTCCTCCTGCTCTGTGAAAACTCAAAAGTGGTTTTCTGTAACACTTTATAGATGTTCAGGAGGGAGGAATGCTCCTTGCAGACACCTGGAGATGAAGAAAAGCATCCATCGAGAGGTTAGCAGAAAGACATAAAAGAGGGAAGCTGCCCTAACCATCTATGATCAGCTAAGCAGAAAAGTTTTAAAATCTGAACCAGGCTTTATATTTCTCTTCATGTCCCCCACAGTCACCCTGACATCACCTAAAGGCAATAGAAGTGCTAAAGTCAATACAAGTGGTAGATAAAAAGGTTAAAGGAAGAGATACGTTGATGGAATGCATGAAGTTCCTGAGGCTGGATGTGGAGGGGATACCTGAGGACTGTGCAAGAGGCCCCAGTAAGTTCTGGGAAGTGTTGAACTGATGGATGTTAAGCTAAATAAATTAAGGTATGTGAGGTTTCTTCCCTTTTTGGATGTAATTGTTGTTTGAAATATTAATTGTACCTAATATTTAGTGAATCTTACTGTTAAAGATTTTTTTTAAGCCCTCTTTGTAGTGAGAAATTTAAGATGTTTGCTTTCTTTGTGAACATGAAAGGTCAGGAGAAGAACACGAGTGAATGTGATTAGCAAAATAAAGACTCAAATATATGCATTCTGCCTTCTCCCCAGGTTCTGACAAGTGAGTTTGGAGGCTTGGTATTTACAGTCATGCATAGGAAGGTTGTTGAACTCCCATAAATGAAAATAGATGGATTTCCCATAGTTACCATGTATCTATGTTTATCTACATTTTCTCCTTTTTCCCATTCAGAGGTCTTATCTAGCTAGAATTTGAAAACTGTCAGCACTTGTCTTGGGATATCTGAACAGCCTGAAGACATTCCAGCAACCTGATATCAATGCCTGAGGTTATATGGGCAGATCAATGGAAAAAGACTATGTGCAATGACCGAGATGCACCTTGGATAAATCAAAATCACTAAATACATACCACACATCTCAGGCAGATTTCCACCTGTGAAATCCTGGAAAGAAATGAGGCAATGCTGATTTTCCACTCTGCACAGATGTATTAAAGTGGAAATAAAGTCCTGAATTTATTTTACTTTTTGGTTTTAACTAAATATTCCAGAAACATTCAATTTTTTCCAGTAGCTAGGAAGAAATATGGGAGATGGATTTTATTGTTAGCCATGCTATATATTGGACTGAAATACCTCCCTTTCTATAGCGCTTTGAGATCCTAGGGCTAAAAGTTGTTCTGTAATGAGGCATTATTATTATCATTGTTCATACTTAAACTTTCTGCACTATTTCATTAAGAGAAAAGTAAGAAAAAGTTGGTACTGGAGTGACTTACCAAGAACTCTTACTCAGTGGGGTTTCAGGTCTGCCACTTTATGGTAAATTACAGGTAAGTTTGTTTCAGAGACTGTAATCAAGGATCCAAGTTTAGAAAAACAAATTCAGTTAACAACTGTGCAACTCTTTATTTTAGTTGTAATAAAAATTTTCCTTTTTATTGTTCCTAGTAACTTCCTCTCTTTTTGTTTTCAATTTTCTTACTCTATGGAGGTGCAATGCAGGTCAGAACATAAGAGTTTTCAGTCTCTTACAGGATATATTTAGAGGCTTGTTACACTCTCCAGAAGTGCAATTGGTAACTGAGTTTTGGTTTGGTAGTTTGTTGTTGTTTTTTTTTTTCCTTAATATGCTGTGAGCTGGAAAGGACACTTCTTGTTACTTAAATAGCCTATCTGACAAATTATGCTCTTTAATTCTACTTAAGAAACTGTCTTTTACATTAACTAAACATCACCCCCCTCCCCGACCCTACTTGACATTTAAAGCTTAAGCAACTACAGCTTACTCATAACAGTTCTCCTTCAGTGTAAATTAAAATGAAGGGTGTTGAACAAAATCATCCAGTATCAAACAGTGCAGTCCTCAGGGATTTTTGAAATACTGTTCATGTAAAAATAGAGGAATTAAGTTAAAAAATAACCCAAGGAACTATGCAAACTTGCAATATTAGCAGAATGTAACGTAACTTGTCAGAGACCTCACTTTATGTATTGTTGTACGTACATACACGCATATACACATATATATAGGCACATATACATAGGCCTAGAATGTTACTAAACAAGGAATGTCCTCTGCTTTTGTGATTTATGATGGTTTTGTTTCATTAGGATTATCTCATGCTTTAGTTAGCTCATTTAGACTTGGTACTGTGAGATTTCTCAACAGCAGTATCCTGAAATTTTAATTTCTGTAGGATGTAGTTATGCAACAGCTTTTTTTAAAATTTCATATTTATACATTTAAATAATTGGCACAAAGTTTGCTTCTTGTAGTAGCTTGCAAACTAAATGACGTGAATTAGACTCTTCAGATTTTACCCAGGCTCACCTCCACAAACAGTTTTAACCTCTAGCTGGGGATGAAAAATGATAAATGAGATATTTGGTACTTGAAACTACCACTGAATGAACTTTTGCAGATTCTCTGTAACTTGCCAAGTTGCTCAAAGTAAAGTCTGATCCCATCTGAGTCCCTTGTATAGCCCTCTGTCTTTTCCAGAAGAAGACAAATAGATAGATGAATTTCCTCCAAATATGTGAATTAAAAATGGACTCATATTCCAAAACAGATGGGGTCATAATTATGATTAGACTCTCTGGGTTCACTAGGAACCATCTCTGCAGTTTCAGAGGATTATGTATGGCAAAGCTGCCTTTTTTTAATTCACAGCTGTATGTTAAACTTGCATTAGACATCTGCTGAGCTCTGCTTTTTGTTCTCTTTCACATTCAATACAAATGCATGTTATATTTTTAAAATAGATTGGCAATTTTAATGCAAAGCATAGTTGTGCTTAAATAGCACACATCCAAAACTATTCAGCTGTGCATTGATAATATACATGCAGGGGCAGCAGATCACTACCTGTAGGTCTTGCAAATCCTTCCTGTTTCACTATTAGTGGTTTCAGTGTCTCAGGTGGAAAGAGCATACTATCAGTGAAATAACTTGTGATTGAAATACTGAATGGTTAGATATCTAATAAGTTTAATATCTGTTGTCCACACAGAAATTTTAAAGACCAGGTAATTTCACTTTTTTTTTTCCTTTTTTTTTTTTGTGATGAAAATGAATAAATGACGAATGCACCCATGTAAACTTCTATTCCATGACATTTCTTGTTATTTTTTTGTGCCAATGGCAGCTGTTCCTTTGGGTCAGGCATTCCTTTGCTTTTGTGAGTATTTTAATTTGATGGCTAAACCACAAAATTTTCTGAAAATGGGGTTGATTTGATTATATAAAATATAGTTGAAGATGTTCTAAATCATACCCTACCTTATAATGCTCTAAACAGCCGTACTTCCAACAGTTGGGAACCCTTGAGTATTGACCTTCCTGAAAGTGGTTTAAACAGAGGACCAACTGATATACCTTCCTGGATCTGATGCATGTTACATGCATAGGATCAAGTGAAGCTCCTGCAAGAGATTAAAGGTATTTTTCAGAGACTAGAAAATAATAGAATATTAAAAATTACTGTCAGGCATTATTTTTTCATAAATTTGATCCTGAAAATGCTACAATAACTGGGCCTGCCTGAGAAAATAAGCTATCAATCTAATAGTTTAATTTAGATTTTTTTTTTCTGTAGCAATGAACTATTTGTAAAGATGCTGTCCTATGTGAGTCAGTCTTGAAGTCCTGAGAGAATATTAGAGAAACCCCTAGGTTGCTTACTGATACGAGATACAGTTTGACAGTTATAGGACTAATTCAGGGAAGTACTTAAACATGTGCTTAATTTTAAACACTGCTTAAATCTCATCAACTTTAATGAAACTTATTTACATATGCAAGCACCCTCAAAAAATAAGATCATTTCCTGTAAATCAGTTATTTTTAAAAAGAGTACTATATAAAAAAGGTTAAACTGTAAATTTCTAACTACAGTACAGTGTCTGTCTAGTAAATGAACTGTTTTAAAGTAATTTTAGCTGACTTGCTTTAGGAGTAGCAAAAGTAGTGAGTGTTTATCTATCTTATTCTTCTTTAATGCAAATGAACAGAAAGAAGCAGTAAATATGAAGCATTACTGGCCACTTTTATCTTTGTGAAACTCCATTGGCTCCTGTAGAGTGTTGCTAGAGATGAATTTGGTCCACTGTTGGCAGAATACTTGTTCTGATAGCATGCGACAGCATGATTTAGTAAAAGCATATTAAATAGACCATTTAGGCATCACACTTCTAGCATTTTGAGATCCATAGGAAATAGGGTGAAGCACATATGGTAAATAGCTCCCTGGAATTAATGGTCTGATTTGATTGTTGTCTACAAGATTAAAAATAAACAGGAAGTTTTTGAATCAGAAATTTCAGAGGAAAACTGTGAGAGTTGATAAGCACACTTAATATACTATCTAGATGGACCATTGGTTTGATCTGGCAAGTCAGTTCCTATGTTCCTGCAAATAGCTTTTCAGAACACAAATGCCAGAAGGAATTTGATCTCAAGCAGAGGTTAGAACAAGTTAATTTTATTTTAAATTCCTGTGGTTTGGGAATATTAAAAAATAGAATGATCAATTTTTAGTAGAATGCATACATGTTAATGCATAAGTCCAATACATTTAAGAAAGCACAAATGACTTCAGCTTTCTACCTTTCTGGGGTTGTGCCAATACAGCTGCTCACAGAGTAAGACCAATAGTTGCTGATGATTTAGAAAAGAAACGCAGACTCCAGGTATATTTGAAGCTGAGCTTATTGTATTTACTGTACTTCAGTGTCAAATTGAATGAATGTTCTGTTTTAAAGAGTGATGATTTTTTGTGATCCAAGGGGCAACTATAGAACTATCCAAGCATGTAATTTATGGACACTCATGCTTTTATTAAAGACCTATGAAATGCTCAGTTTTTAATATTGGGAATATATTGATTGATGAAACTTATCCTTACACAGGAGGAAAGTAGAAGATGGATGGTCTTTTAGGATGTGCTTGAGTACTCAAGAGATGTGAGAGCTGCACTAGTCATGTGTTAGTCCCTTGCATTGTTATAGTCTGTTTTAGATATATTGCAGAATTTGTACAACTGGAGCAAATTGACTTAAGTGTAAATTCAAAGTGGATCAAGCGTTGCACCAAGGCCGATACTATTGCAAGGCAACATCTACTACAGAATCTAAAAACTAATCAACAGGAGAAACTGTTGATAGTAGGATTTTAGTTGACATCTGAATGAAGTCAGCCAACTGTACTTCTGTAGCATTTCTTTCTTACACATTGGTTTAACTTCTTCGAAAGTTAAAATGGAGAAACTATTTTTTTTCTTGTTAGCATCCATTTCTGACAGAATTTAGTTATGGCATTGTAATAGAGTAGTGGCAGAAGACAGCTATCATGAACTAGGAAGTTAGTAGATAACAAAACCACAAGGTCTCAGACTTGCCCCAATGAAAAGCTGTGATTTCTGTCATTAAATCTGCAAGTTGCCTTAGAAGCCACCTGAAATACTGAATCTTTTTTTATTTTATTTTATTTTTTTTTTTTTCTTTTTTCCCTCATGGTAAATTCCAGATATGCCCTTGAATGGCTGTGACCACCTGTTCTTCCACACCTGTTTCAATTTCTAAACCATATGTTGCAGACACAGGCTAGAACCACTGTGTTTTCTTGTAAATATTTCATAGGCTTCCTAGTTTCGGGGCTTCAGAATAATTTGAAAGCATTGATTTTGCTGAAAATCAGGACTGAGACTGGATGTTTTCTCAAATATTACCTCTGCTCCTTTGGCAAGCGGTTATAACAGTTGCTGAATCATAAAAAATCCTCAAAGAACTATCAGCATATTGCTATCAGATACTAGTGCTACCGTATCAAAATGAACCCTACTGTGATCAGTGATAAGGAAGCAGAAGGTACGGTAACTCTTGGTATGACACAAGTACATTTGCAAATAATAATTTGCAGGATGATACTTCCTAGGCTGATTAAGTGTTCAAAATGGTTTTGCAATCACATATTAAAATAGAAAATTTAATAAAATTCCTTTATGTTATGTGATCTGTATAATTGGCTAAATTCTCATCTGGTGTACACTAGACCTTTAAAATTTGTTTTCAATGAACATGTAACAATTTGTTCATTAAATGTACAAAAGCATCATAAGTGCCTCATCCACTGGTATGGACATTTGTAAGTTCATACCTTTTAGAAACATGATAGGCTTGTATATTCAGGTATAATGTACTTTTCATTCTGTTGGCATCGCAGTAAAACCTCATTCAAATGATCTTCTATCCCTTAAACTGTTGCTTGAACAGAAGAGCTTCCATACCTGTGGAAGATTAATGAATGCTGATGGTAGATAGTAAAATTATTTCATATGAAATTAGTCCAAATTAGTAGGCTTTGAATTAGGTGGATTCTTTGGACTTTCAATCACTTCCTACACCAAAATGTTGCTTCTGTTGCCTCCGATAGGCATATTTCTTCACCAGCTTTTACTGAATTGATTTGGAAAGGAAAAGAAACTCTCGTGCATAGACATGTTTTCTGCAGTTATTTGCTTGTGGTGGAGATTGAGATGGTTTTATAAAAGCCCTTTATGCTTCACTGACTTTAATCTACTGTTAAAGCGTTTGGATGAAGTGGAATTGCTTGCAAAATGATTTGTTAGGGCATGGACTCCATGCTTCACTTTTACCCTTCATAATGAACTAGGAATGTATACTTATTACACTATGCAGGAGTAGTGAATAATCACGGGTGATACAGAGCTGACTGTTTAATTAATGTCATGGATAAACCAGAGTAATACTAAGCTCTTTGACTATAATTGTCAAAAGAGCAGCAGCTGCCAACGTAAAAAGTCAATTATATTTATAATAGCTTTTACTGGTGAAAAATCAAGGCTGATGGAAGTGGTATACATTCCTTCTTTGTCTCTCTTCTTTTTTCACTCCTGTTTTGCTTGTCTTCTGCTTCTCCTTTTTCTCTACTGTATATCTGTTCACTGATTACTTATTCAGAGGGAAAGTTGTAGTGTCAGAAATAAACCACTGCTTGCTTGCTGCTTTTTTTTCTCCTTGCCTTTTTTTTTTTTTTTTGGTCTTTTATGTCCCATCCATCTTTGCAGTCTTTCAGCAACTATATAGGTTTAAACAAAGTCATTAGAAATAGCAGCATGGGGAAGCGAGATAAATGGGAAAAGCCAGAACTTTTGCTATGACTGTTGAAGTCTAAAAGTAAATGGAAAAACTGTTCCTAAGCACAAAGATGAAGGCATCAAACACTACAAATTTTTAGTCTGAAAACTTAATTTTAGCTTAACTTGCTCATTGATCTACCAGACGTTTTGTGTATTACTTGTCCAATAGTGTTTATGGAAGTTCATACCAAAAGTTAAAATTCGTTGTGTTGCTCAACAGAGAGTATTCACATAGTAAAAAAAAAAAATCCTCCTAGTTGAGGACAAGACTTTTGTTTTTAAAAGACTTGCTCTTAATATTGATTTTAACTTTATTTCAGAGAAAAAAAGTCTTTGTGATATTTATATGTTGAAGTTCCAGTATATAAGATGAAATACTTTTCCTCTTTTTTATTTTTGTAGTATTATTTTCAGCTTGCTCGAAGGTAAAGTCCTAGATGGGTGGATTCCAGTTCCCTAATGATATCTTTGGTAGTTGGGATCTGATATTAACTGCAACCACCTCATTACCTGTGACTATCTTCTGACAGACTTTTGAATGCCTAGGCCACCTGAATGCACAAGGAGAATTGGTTTTAGCCACTGGTGCCAGCACTGGACTGATTGTCTGGGAGGTTGTTTTCTACTTTCTCCCCTTCTCTATAACAAAAAAAAAATCATCTGATAATACAATGTCTATCTCCTTTGTATTTGTTAAAAACCTTGGGGTTCCTTATCATCCAATCTAAATTTAGACCATTTCTGCTCAGAAACAAAGGACTGTGGCTCAGTTCTTGGAGCTGTAATTAGTGAGTTCTATGAAATGGAGATAAATGAATGGAAATGGATGGAATTTGTTTATCATCCATGGCTTTTCAATGTGAATTTTTCATATTTTACTTTCTTGTGTCATTGTTTTGATCTCTAATGCCACAGACATGCTGAGATGTTTTCATATTGGCTTAGTCCTTCAATATTTCTTCCAAAATTATCTTCTCTCTTGTGTTTTCATACATATGCTTAACTAAGATACCAAAATGCTTTCCTCTGGCTATTTAATGACATTTGTTACAATGGAGAAAAACAGAGTAAGTCTTTTAATTAGTAGTCTAGTATATGAAAACAAACAGCTATCTTCACATACATAAGATGTGACAGGGAAATATATCCAAAGTTAGGCCGTGGCTGACAGTCTGCTTATGGAATCAATACAGACAAGAGCTCCATGTCACAATCTTAAGCTACCTTGTTGCTTAAAAGCACGAGTCTGGAGACATCCTTTAAATGAAACAGAAAATGTAACTCAATTAGGAAATGAAAGTGTTTAAATGTGATGGAGACAGTGACTAAAACCCTGGTTTAGCACCGAGTTTAACCTTCTAAAAACAAACTTCTTGGAAGATACATGCGCAGATATGTTTCTATTCATTCATGCTATGCTTCGGACAGGAAAACTTTATGTATTTGACTGAACTATACTATTAGGATGCAAGTCATGTTTTGTTTCAACACTACCATAGGACAAAAAACAGTGGTACTCATATTTGGCCACTGTAACTTTTCTTCTTATGGCCTTGACTGTCATGCTTCTGCCCTTACATCTGTGTCCTCTTGTGAAGGGGTCTAATAAGCAAACTTCAGACAGGAATCTGAGCATGAACTAAACATCAAGGTGAAACCTGGAACACTCCAACATGAAAAAAAGTACAAGCATAAGGAGTCACATATCAGTATTTTACTCTCCAGCAGTACCAAGTCTTAAACCAAGGTCCTCAAGGGTGTTCATATAATCATTCATCATTGACCACACGAGGTCGAGATCTGAGGCCGTTTTTCTATTATCTCTTCTCTTTCCCTCTTTAAAAAAAAATAATAAAATTTTCAAAATTTATTTTTTAGTGACTACACTCAGTCATCACAGAATTCAAAAAGCTAGTGATTTAAGGAAAAATGAGATGTCATAGTACTGGAAGCTAAGTATAATTCCCTCCACATGCTTTACAGCTTCACAGTACAGTTCCCTCCACAGCTTCAAAAAGCAATATAATGATAAGGTTGCTGCTGCTAGGATGGTCATCCAGAATAACTCTCCTTGCATTTGAATTAAAGAAAATTTATGTTTTCTTTTTATGCTTTTTTTTGGGGTAGTACTATTTGTTAAAGGTTTGACAGATGTTTTTCCTATCAAAGAGAAGCATACATATTTTGCTACTGGAATGAAATTGTATCGCAGTAAACACCATTGTGACAAAAAAAACAGTACTTTCCTACAGCTGCAGGGCCTGTAGGTTAAACAACCTCCTCCTGTTAGGCTAAACTTGAAGCCAGTGCAAGTTACTCAGTGAGAAGTTTGAAGAATTCCTCAAAATTATAACGTTGGTTCTGATTAGTGATACAATGATTAATTACATGTCACTGAAAACAGCAATGTACCGATAACAGCTAGCTGGACCCCAGTAACAGATATCATTAGGTAAAATATTAGTGTGATCTCTAAACCATACTACTATTACTACCTTTCATAGTAAAACTTAGAAGCACCTAACAAGAGAAGAGCTGCTTGACTTGAAACACGTAACAGAAGATCATTCATTGTCACTGGTTCAAAACATTACTAGAAAAAGCAGAAAAAGAGTAGGAAGAGAAAGAGAGATGGAAGTGATGCAGCTAAGGTAATAATTGGTCTGTCCTGGGAAGTCTGGGAGTAGGCTAGCATGAGTGTTTTATTGTGGATGTGACTCTAGTGGAGGCCTGGAGAACTTCTCCTGTTACATCTGTGTCTCACCTCCTTTATGTTCATAAAAAGCTTAAGGAGCAGCAGCAATGTCCTATCAATAGAAGCAAGGTGTTGCAGGGGCATAGAATTTTTCTTTGATTCTGTCCTGGAATGACTTTTGGCTGCTTTCAAGATCCAGTAAAATCAGTGATGGACATGGAAAAGTTTCTGTGGTTTCGTGCAAGTCCTTCAAGCACCTGTATGCTAACATAGCTCAAGAAATTTAATTTTATTTACTGGTCCTTAGTAAATGAGTTTTCATATTGAGCCAAAAGGAGGAATGGTAAAGGTACAACTAATTTGTGACTGCTAGGATTTCTTAACATCTGTTTGATTTTGAGGCTAGCATTGAGAAGTCTAAGCCACTTTGATTTCAGTATGGTTTAAGCTCTTCACAGCGTCTGTGAATCTGAGTCTTGGTAGGTTTTAACTTTTAATATATTATGGAAAAATTAAGTTTCCCTCTGGGACAAGGAGCAGGTAATCTGCTGACAAAATGAGTCTTCAGTTTAGAAATCCCATACAGGTGGAGGCAGTTAACATGAAGTTTTACATGCAGATGTTGTAAAATCCTGGATCTGGGAAGCCTGCAACATGTGAAATACCCTTTCTTTTAAATCACCCAGCCTGGTATTACTGGGCTGTAATTGTCAAAACATTCTGAATTCAGAATACTCTTTCCTCAGTTGGAGCTCAGCTTGTTCTAGGGAGTTTAGTAATCACTACTTACTCATTTTGAATGAGAAAACTCAATCAAATACAAAATTTGAATTAGAACACTTACAGACTTAAACCTCTCTATTTAACAGTATCTTGAAATGTAGACACAAAAATGACTATTACAGAATCACTATTGCTGGAACCTCCTGTGGCACAACTTGATGCTATTTCCTCTTGTCCTATCAGTTGTGCCTTGTGAGAAGAGACTATATATATTCCTACCTTTAAATGCATTTATCTGTCATTGTAAAATGACTCCAATAATAAATGGATTCTAGACCTCAAGAGAACTCCACAAAATCAGACCAATTCATTGTATATCTTGTCACACAATTTTTTGAATCAGAATTTGTTATGCTGTAGTAACTCAAGCAGAGACACTTGTTTTTCCTTGTTCTTTACCGTGAGATGAGAAATACTACTCCAGAAGGAAAGTTTTTGAGGAGCTGAAAGAATCAAGGGTAGTTAAAAGTGGGCCTTCGTCATTATCTGTGGCGTACGCCACATATGTGGCATTCTGTCTCTCATTGCTGTAATACCTGGAGAAGATGATTTTCTGAATAAGCTTGAAACAAAATGACTATTCAGAAAATAAAATGAAACAGTACAATAACTGGTATTTTTTCTTATGACACTATGTTAGCTTTTGTTCTGTCTTCCAATGCCGTAATAAAACAAAAAAACCCCCTATCGTTGTGAGAGTTCTTTAGCTTCCTTACCCATGATATCCTGGCGTATGTCAACAGTGATGATCTTAAATAAAATGTCTGACATACAGGGTGATATTACAATTTAGAAGGATTTGCAAGTAAGATATACTCTTATTTATTCAGTTTTGTTCTGTTTATTTCTGATATAATGTGTCTCCATATAATAATACTAGAAAATGTATCAATATCTTCATAAGCAAAAATCACAATATTTAAGGTTGGTCTCTAGAAGTTAACTAATGCTAAAAGCTAAATATGGGAAGTTGAAACTAAACATATGGTGCTACAGAAATAGGTTTTTAGGAACATACAACCAAGAAAAAGGAAAACCTTTCTTACTCAGTTTTTGATGAAACTTGTGATAAAAATAGCAAACTGTACTGAATCTTAAACCTGAAATCCTTTATTGTGGCAATTGAGAAATAGTAATTTTATGTTTATATCTAAATAAGTGTATCTAGGATTTGGATGATGGTTCCAACCTACTTGAACCATACAGTTTAGACCACCTTTGATTTCAGTAATAGTGTGATATCCTAAGACAGTAAAAAAAACTCCACAAAAATGGTAAAACCGTCCCAAATGTTAACTGTTTGGAATATTACAGAGTGGTAGGAATAAAATCCAGGAGCTTTTGTTCATTTTTTTCTTCTGGCTTCTTAAATTTTCTTTAGTGTTGTTAAGCAATTTTTTCTGCATATTACACCATCATCTTGAGTGATTTACAGTTGTTAAGTTTCATGGAGAGGAAATATTGGGTATTAAAAGCTCCTTCATCTATCAGAGAAAATCATAACAAGAACTAATGGCTGGATGTTAAAATCAAACACATTCAAGTTAGAAATAAAGCACATTACTGTTGCTGGTTCTAACCACTGGAATTACTTAAGAGAGGGAAATCACAGAATGGTAGGGGTTGGAAGGGACCTCTGGGGATCACCGAGTCCAACCCCCTCTGCCAAACTATGTCCACCCAGGGCAGGTTGCACAGAAATGTGTCCAGGTAGGTTTTGAAAGTCTCCAGAGAAGGAGACTCCACAACCTTTCTGAGCAGCCAAATGGTGCATTCTCCACCTCTCGATATTTGCAGATCAGTCCTGGATGGGTTTTTTTTATGGGCATGATTCAAACAAACCCATTTAGTACTGATGTGATTTGATAATTTGTTTTTGGTATATTGTTTGGTATATTGTTTTTCTCTTGAGATGTATGCAAAGGTGGACTAAACACCTCAGCGATTCCTCTTGATCTTGAAGTATTTTATTAGACAGTTCTGTTCAAGTGAAATATAAATATTTTAAGAGTTGAGGTTTTATAGAAAACCTTTTTATTTTTGAAAATATCAGCTTCTCCACTGAGGCCATATTTTGCCATAAACATATTGTACCTTAGGTTAATAACAGTCTGTGATTTTAGTTTTTCCCTTTTAAAATGGCTTCTACTATCCCTACAATAAATCAAGAAGTTTTTTAAAAAAATATGTCTATGTCTAATAATCCTGTTTTAAATATCTCTATTTTATTTCTCGTGATCTTTCCACATTTTGAATTGCTTGAATTAGAGGCAGCTCTGAACCACAGGCCTGCAGTGGTATGAGAAGAATCCAGTCTAACATGATTTTATTGGGAGTGTTGCTTCAATGCAGCTACAGAGGGACAGAGGGGCATGGTTCACAGCATAGGTGGAGAAAGCTTAAGTCTGTATGCCAAGGCCATATAGACCATAGAGCTTCTGGATAAGTGGCTTTTGTACCCTTAGAGCTTTCACGTAACATTTTTGTTTAACTTTCTACTGCGTAATTTTTAGGACATTAGGAAAAGAAGGACAAATATTTTCTTTTCAGAGAATCACAGAATGGCTGACATTGGAAGGGACCCTTAGAGACCATCTGGTTCAAGCCCCTGCTTAAAGCAGGGTCAGGTAGAGCAGGTTGCTCAGGGTTGTGTCTGGTCAGGTTTTGAATATCTTCAGGAGTGGAGAGTCTTCAGAGTCATAACTCTCAAGTTTCTAAGCTGAAAAAAGGAATTGGTTACTGTCTGAAATACAACTCTGAAAAACAATAGTAGTAACATGGTTGTTTCCAGGCTTCCAAATTGTTCTGCAGGAATTGCTAGAGGCAGACAAATGTGACGAACTAGGAAGCCTGGGGGACCCTCTTTGTTCCAGTTCAGTGCATTCAAAGCTGCTGCATCTCCCCATCTCCCATTACGTGCGCACAAGGCTAACAAGACTGTAGCCACACAGGCCACCATGAAGAATGGTGCCTGTACTGGCAACCCATAAAAGTGCACACAGCCCTCACATAAATATGAGTCTCACAAACAGCCTGAACCTGTTCTTTCCCTCTGTGATTAGGACAGACAAACCTGCTGACTAGCTTGTTCACCAGAAACTGGTTTTGTCACATCTCCTCTCTGTTTTCCCATGTGTATTCTTTTCCAGTTCACCGTGGTCACCCTCCTTCCCCATCTTCAGTCCTTCCCTTAACATTTTTTTAACATTCCCACAATTAATTTGAAACATCCCATAATAACATTTACACAGTCTACGAATCCTCTTCCCTCCTCCACCGTGTAATAAATTCTGTACCCTTGCAGGCAATAATCCCCTTTAGTCTGAAAGCCTGCGAGAGAGAGGGTTTCTGCTGTTAACTCACCTCAGTGGTTTTCACACCAGGGACAATAATTTTCTCTTGATAGTCATAGGAGCAGCTGATTCTGTGTGCTCTAATTTTCACTGATGGGGTTTTCATTGATTACGTGACTACGGTTCCTCCACTCATCACTGTTCCTCAGATCTTTGCTGGATCTTTCTGTTTAATTTGCTTATCCTTTCATCAGAGAGTCTACAAGGAAATTTGCTTTTAAAGGGAGCAAATGTGGAACTTTTAAAAGACCTGAAAGAAAATTTCAGATTTTCCTTTCACCAGCCTGCTCTACCTATTTAAGCAAGAAATTAACCCTGTTTAGATCCTGAAACAATGATGGCTTTTCATTCAGACCATAGGAAGGGTAGTGTGGGGAGTTCATCTTCTTTCAGGTTTTCTCTAATCTGTACCAGAGAAGCAATATCTGTTATTAAATTCATGTCTCTATGTTCAGTATTGCTAGATCTGTGCACTCAGTTCCCTGATGGTCCCAAGCTGATCATATATAACACAGCTGTATTTCTGTTCACAAAGACCACCTGATACAGTTTTATGCATGATATGGGTGATATGTGATCTAGAATAATGGTTGTATGGAAAAAAGTTAGCTCTTCAAAATTTTGGAATCTTTTTGAACTGACAAAGTGGATTTTTCAAAGCTTTGTCTCATACAACTGTCTTATTTTATTTCCATCTTTGGTAACTTTCTACTTAATATCAGATTGACTGTTACATGGCATCATAGTAAGAGTATGAGCTGTAACTCTGGAGAATGAGAGTGAGTGGGAGGAATGCATACAAGAATTAGCTGCTCTTAGAGAGTGGGAGAAACTACAAAAAAGGAACATTGAAAGCAAGTAATTTGTATTTAAAAAGCAAATAAGTATACTTCATCCGCTTTCCATTAATTCTCAGAAAACATCTTCCTTGATATATAGCTCAATATTTAGTGCTATATAGTTTGCAGATGAATTAATTCCTCCACTTCAAAGTAATAGGATGTTAAGGAGGACTTAGAAAGGCAATTTGAGTTCCACTTTAACCATTGAGTTGCCACTTAACACTTTCTGATTAAACACATGTCTGTAAATTTATTAAAGGTCACTCATTGACTGATGTTGTTAATTGTAATTTGTAATGCTCTTCAGGAGCATGGTTCCTGAAATATGATTTATTTATTCATTATGGGTTGTGGCTTTTGAAGTGTCCCCTATTTGACCTTTATATTTGACACCAGTAAAAAAAAGATGCAAGTTTGCTACTTTCCCTGGATCTACTTGGAAAATAAAGGTTGCCAAAGGTCATTAATTATAATTGCTGTATGTTAGTAAGGAAAATATTAGTAAATAAGTTTCAGTGGGTAAGTGGCTGAAATTAGCATCATTTTTAAAGTTAGAAGACGCTGATTAAGGAGTGACAGGGTGACTTTCATTTCTTGCTTTTTTTGAAATTCATCTAATTTCACTGACTTCAGACCCTTTGTAATTGCTCATGAATGGTTTGACGTTTCATGAAGCTAACAGATCACAGGACTGAAACACAGATAGGGAATTTCATCTACAAAGCCATTGTATCATTATTGGTGTTACACAGGGAGAAACATATTACTGTGATACTAAGATATCTTGCTTACTGGTTTTGCAGAGTTTAAGGTATGGAAAAATTAACTTCATTTTACTTCTATTATATATTATAAACTATGTACTATACTTCAAATATGGTGAAGTTTAAAGGATTTAAATAATTCTCTTTGTTGTAATGACAAACAGGCAGAGGCAAGCAAGTTCCTTGCAGATTCTGAGTTCATAGTGACTAAAAAGATGGGCTGTAATAGTGTATACACTTGCAGTTAAAAAAAAAAAGTAGCTTCCTAGTTGCTATGGCACAGTGTATTAAAAAGAATCCATGTAAGTTAAAGGAAAGTAATTATGGTTTTAAAACTGAAGCAGTCTTAATTTATTTCCTTATTATCACCATTAATAATGTGTCAGCATTACTGGTTTTATGGGGAGAAATGGATTTGTGTTTTCTGTAAACCTTTTGCCAGATCTGTTATATGTAGCAGAAGACTGATTATACTAATGATATTAGAAAGACAGAGAAGGGAAAAGGGAGGCCAGTTTCCCAGTGCTACTTTTTTGGAAGTCAATTTTATCCTTCTTCAGAGTTCCTATGTGGTCCTGTAAAAATCATCTTCAAAAACTTACAACTTAGTCATATGTGAATGAGGTTCATTGGGGATTCAAAAGATGCATCCATGGCATGAAGTCCTTTGGTTACCTGTTATCAGCACCACCAGCATGTTGATGCAGTAGATGAAAACATGGTCTTACTGTATCTACTGCGTGTGTATCATGTGTTTCTGTTTTATAACTAAAAGCTTCACAATACAAAGAAATCTTTTGATTTTTATTTAACAGATTTTATAATTTTTACTCTTCTTGAACTGCACAGACCACCCTTAAATAGAATTTATGAGAATCCTTTGTCTTCATTGGAGATCAGATGTAACTGGGAAACTGAAGCTCACGTCTCCTTTGTATCTCAACATTTTGTGACTCCTGGTAAATTAGTACTTGAAGGACAGCCCCATTATAGTTGGGCGATTCTGTTCTTTTGTCATGTTATCTTTGTGTGGCTTTGAGATTTTTTTTCCTGTCTGGGTGGAAATCCTTCACTTTGCTGGTAGTCAAAAATGGTCTGTTTACTGGATGGTGCTTGTATGCAGTAGAAAACTTTAAAACAGTCTTAATACAGAAAACTGAGTTGCCCAGTGTGGCAACATGTTGCTTAGTGGATCTGAATATCTATCTGGACTATTTATTAAAACAAAAATCTGAAATGCCTGACACCTGATTTGAATATATTATGAAGATGCCTTCTACTAGTCTGTAGTAAAATTTGAGCTTTTCCAGGGCTTCAAATTCTCTGCTATTTCGTGAAAGAGGCCGGGCTAAAAAGAGCTCTGGTTAAGGAAATGGAAACAGAAGAGTCATAGTCAGCAAATGTTTCAGAAATTGTAATTCTGATGAGTTAGTGTGTGAAAAGATTTTTAGAGTTATAAGACAGAAAGTCCAGGCATTACAGAGGCAGTTTTTCAGAAAACTCAAGCTGAAATTTATTACATGACCTTGTACCAAACAAAGCTTTAGATGAGATTTAAAAACACAACTTCAGTTAAGGGATCCTTTCTAAAATGCTATATAGATAAACAATTAAATAAAATAACCTGATATTAAAGGAATGAGTATTTCTGAATTGAATTGTTCATATTAAAATGAAAAAGAATCATGCAATTCTTTTTGAGCTGAATAGATAGCTGTTAGTAAACCGTTATTTTAAAAGGATTATAATATACATTTTCTGTAGTGTTTATTTCTCTGATGAAACTGTTGCTAATGACTGGAATGTTAAATTAGTTGTCACCAAGGGAAAAATAATTTTCAAAGAAAGTTTAATGTTCTTTAATAGGAAACATGAACACTTTGAACTTTCTGTGCTACTATAACATTGCGAATTTTACATGTGTGGAAGTGATAAATACATTTTTCATTTAAAATGTGTCTCTACAAAAATGATCGATTACCAAAGAAAAGTTAAACAGTTAAACAATTAGTATTGTTATAAAATTATTTATAATTATACTATGATCACAATTTCTTAAGAAACTAGGTACTTATTTACTATTGCTTACATTTAAAATGACCATTATTGAAATTCACTGACTCTTTTTTAAATATCCTTCATCAAAATGCCTATTAGAATTTTAGCAATAGCAAAAACAAAGCTAAACTGTCCACATGTGAATGGCTAGCACCTGAATTCTCCACTGATACTTAAATACCTAAATGTTCTCCCCTAAAATATAATTTGAACATGTAAATACCAAAAATGAGTGACTGCAATATTCAAGCTTATACTCTGGTATAGTGCTGTACACAAGGCAAGTAAAGCAGTACTAAAGTAGTACAGAAACATGCCCTTCTTTGGACATGTTCCAGCACCTCAATGTCGTTCTTGCAGTAATGGGCCCAAAACTGAACCCAGTATTCAAGGTGCAGCCTCACCAGTGCTGAGTACAGGGGGACAATCACTTCCCCAGTCCAGCTGGCCACACTGTTCCTGATACAGGCCAGGATGCCGTTGGCCTTCTTGGCCACCTGGGCACATTGATGGCTCATGTTCAGCTGGCTGTTGACCCACACCCTCAGATCCTTTTCTGCCAGGCAGCTTTCCAGCCACTCTTCCCCAAGGTTGTAGTGTTGCCTGGGGTTATTGTGACCCAAATGCAGGCCCCACCACTTGGCCTTGTTGAACCTTATTTCTTTGGTCTCAGCCCACCAATCCAGCCTGTCCAGATCCTTCTTTAGAGCCTTCCTACCTTCAAGCAGATGAACACACCTATGTAACTTGTCTGCAAACTTACTGAGGGTGCCCTCAATCCCCTCATAGTTTTTTCATTCCTCCTGCTATTTCATTCCTAAACAGTAGGAACTTTGTCTACCTGTTCTCAGCTAGGCCCTCTTGGAGCAGGTATTTCACTGATGTACTGGTTTTCTTCCTACTTAATTCTTGTATGTGTATATATATGCAAATAAAGAGCACATACAAATGTTCTTAGGGTTCTGCTGGGGTTGCCTGGTCCCATTTCAGGCTTTCAGCTGCTTTGCAACAGGGAAATTCTGAAATACAGCATCATAAACATGTAGAGCTGTGAATTAGGCTCCCTCTTGATGAGTTATGACAAAAAAACATTGTAGGAAAGGATGTTGTCAGAGAAGGCTTGCTGATAAGATTAGTGGTAATGCTGATACTGTCTGTGTTTGACATAGCATGACAAAACTTCACGAACTCAACCATAATAACACTGCAATTCTTTTTTAGACAGAAAAGCATGAAAAGAAATAAAATAGCTGATCAGTCTAATTCTATATTTATAATCTTTACCACTCACATTTAATGGTAAGAATACCAAAATACCTAAGAAAATGCTGTATCTAGGAAACAGTTTAGACATCTCAAATCTTCTTAATTCCCTTGTCAGGTACTCAAATCCAAACTATGACCTAAAAAAATCATTTTAGTTTCCATGTAACACACAAGCTATAGATTTCAAAGCTTACCACTGTTGCAAGGCTGTGAAAGAGGCAAATTTGCACTAGGAATAAAAAATGTTCTACAGTGACAGTGGCCATGTCAAGAGTGTAGCTTTTGATCTCTTTGTATGCTAAGACCTTTCCCAGTCTGAGACACTTCATAGGCACCTATTTGCCACTAAGTCTAAGTGATCTTCAGGTGACAGTCCAAAGAGGACCCCAGACCAAGGTGTGTTCAGAACATGCTGAAATTGTGAAAATGAGGTCCACATAGAGTATGATGTTATGATAACTGCTTTTTGGTGGTAGATATCCTTTTCTAATCTTTATGTTAGAAATCAAAATCCCCTAGATTCTCACTGATGTGGGTGTAAATGCATAGAGTCCTTGGCTGCATACTGAAAGTGGACAAATGTGGTACAAGCCATATTATTCTTACTTTTCAAAAAATATAGGAAATGGTATATTTCAGCTCTGTACCCAAAGGGTTCCTGTACTTGGTGAAGCCTTTATCTTGACCTATATGTCCAGCAAAGTAATTCATGAGCTTCATGCACAGTTAACTTACTGGACTGTCAGATTCCTATTTTTTGAAGAAAGATTACTGTCTCTTGGTTTCCAGCAGTAGAGTAGGCATCACTTTGTATAAATAAGATTAAAACAAAACCAGACTTTCATTGCCTTGGTAGAAACAATCCTAAAATCCCCAAATTCTGGTTAACCATTTTTGTCAAGAGATGAACAATAGCATTTGCAATAACATCATTAAGACTTCACTGCTTACCACTTTAGTTTAAACTAAACTACTAGCTCCACATGCAACAAGTGCATTTGTTGAGTAGTCAAAGCCATTGCAAATAACAGGTCACAAGCGTAGGCTTAAAAACAAATGAAACCCAACCCAAAGTTGTCTTGCCATGCTCAGTGTAGTAAGTCTGATACATAAAATCACTTCAAAATAAGAGATACATACGTCAAGACAGATCTAAATATGTACAATACTTACTTTGGCAAAATGGGCTAATTTTTAATCTCCATTATTTTGGCAAAATAATTAGCTGAGGAATAGACTTTTAACCCCAATTCTTACTAGTCATGCTTTGGGGAGTAAGTACAGGCAAACTAGTATTACTGGAATCTTCAATCTTAGAAATAATAAAATATCACAAATACAGCATTCTGGGAAGGAAAGACTACCTTTCATATTTAGATTTTCTTCGCCTTGTCCTAATTCACATACCATGGTATTTACTGTTTACTGTGACTTAATCTTAGGTAATTTCAGTCTCAAAAAAAATGTCAATTTTGAAATCCTTTGTGTCTACAGACATGTTAATTGGTAGTTGCAGATGCATTTTTTTTTCTTTTCTTTTCTTTGATACAGTAGACCTTAACTTGTTTTCCTTTCTGGAATGAAAGTTAATCCTTTGTGTGAACTAACAATAGAAAAAGAAAGACAGGTAATTATTTCCAAAAACATGAACTGATTTATTTGAAACTGAACATCTGTGGACTAAGGTATATCAAATTTAGAGGCTGCTTCTAAAAATTATGGATGTACAGTAAATCAGTACCCCAAGGGCACACAAAGCCTGAAAAACCATAAGTGATGTCCCATTTTACCCGTAACAATCTGCTATAAATGATTTTGTAAGATATAGCTGTATTTTGGAATGTGGGAAGAATAAGTAATGCCTGGCATATGTTATGTGCAGTGCAGAATTCTTCATCAATTACTTTAATAGGAAAGAAGGTAATCCTTTGTGAAAAGACTCTCATTTATAAAAGTGAAATGGTTAAAATGATACAAAGTGGATGATTATTCTTAATTTTTTGATTGCTCTAATTTGGCACTCTGTTATCTAGCAAATCCATATGCAAAAGACAACTGACCAGAATATTAAATATAACCTCCAACTGGATAAGAGGAGCCCACAGCTCCATAGATGTGTTTTTTTTTTTCATGACTACTAGAGCTAAAATAGATCTCAATTAGTGAGCAAACAGCTTTCTCAGGGTTTTTCAGATGCTGAATTGTAATAGAATGTGAATTCAGTGAGGATTAAGGCCAAGTTTTGCAAACGGCTTTAGGAGTAGGAAGAACATATCGTGAAATCTCACTTTCTCCTGGATTTAGCAATCTGTGTGAAACTGGAATTCACAGCTTCAAACAGGACTTAGACACATTAATTGTTCTTTTGGGTGCCAAAAAACTATTGGCATTTTTCCTGTAATAATGCTTGGTGCAAAGCAGCAGGCTGTGGTCTGTGCTATGAGAAGACCGTCTGGTAAGGGCAGAGGGCAGAAGTGGTGTGCACCCAGCTTGAAGCAGAGCTGCCTCAAATGGAGGAGCCCACAGTGTCTGCTGCCTCCTGTCAAAGAGATGAACTAGCAGGTGTAAAGCTGTGGTGATATCAGGTGGGGAACAGACACTCCACCCTGGAATACTTGTGCGTTACTTACTAGACATAGTGGAGAAAGAGAATCTGAAGCAAAACCTGGAACCTAGGTCTCCCTTTGTTCTTGTGAAAATCAGCCCTATACTAGCTGAACCCAGGACACCCTTTTGTGACCTGAAGATTTTCCCTTTTGTGTTCACACAGATCTAGAATTCTCTGCTGTAGCACAACACAGCTTTAACATGAGGAGGGCAAAATGTACTTGCTGACTGGAGCCAACAGACTGGTGGGCTGAATTGCTTCCTCTTGGCTACAGAAAAGGGATTTAATTTAGACTGACTCCATTAAGTGACTGTGGTTTGAAGGCTGGGCTAAAAGTCTTCAGTTGTTGGGAGACCTTGTGTTAGGGATAAAACTGGTGTAGTAATTTCTATTATAAGCTTTAAAACTGAAGTCATGTTAAATGGATATTGTATAAGAAGAAGAGAAAATTAATCTGTAGCTATTGATAAAAGTGTCTGCAGATGCAAAAAAGCATTATAAATGTAACCAAATATTTTTTTAAAATAAAACCTTTGTCCTGTTAAATGATAGGAATCTACATTCAACTAGCATAGTGTGATTTATGCTTATGGTAACAAGAAAACTTGAGACAAAAACTAATTTTCTGCATCCACTGAACTTGCGTTCATGTGAAAAAATCTAATGACTGTAATAGAACTACCTGTGGGAGTAAAATTTACTGCAGAGTATGAAATGTCCAAGAAGGTTTAACATGTGCTATGTAATATTATACAGGTGTTATGTAATACAGGCTCATTCTATGGGGTGCTGTCTGCTTTCTTGATAGCTCCCTGTCTTCTTAGTTCTACTGAAGCTTACAAAGATTTCAAGCTTTTGTAGAGTTTTAACCACTGTGTGTGTCAAGGTTTAGGGTCAGGGCAGCCCACTAGACCTATAACAGGTGCTCTCTGTTAACCCCTCGCCCTCCCCAAAGGGGAAGAGAAAGGGAATAAGGGAGAGACATTTATCGAAAGTAGAGCAGATAGAGTCCTCCTCAGATGCCAGCCATTGAAAAAGAGCTTGACCCTTGTGATCCCTCAGCTTTATACCAAATACGACGTATATGGGATGGAATAGCTCACTGGACAGTCTTGTTCTGTTCTAATTCAAACGAGGACAGTGTGCTCAGTTCAGAAAAGAGTTAAAAGCTACAGTTTTTTTCTTCTGTTAGTAGGTATGTTCAGACATGTATTAAGGGCATTTGAATGTAGTTTAAAAAAAAATATTTGATTTATTTTTCAGTTAAAAAGAAGTGAGCTTGAATTTTATATTTTTTTCTCCTAGAACTCTAGCTCTAGCTGTTATACCTTGTATGAAGTTACTTAGTGCTTACATAAGCCATTTGAAGGGTGTACACACATATCCACCCCAGACTTATGGGCACTTCTGTACCTGGCTCCCAAGCCATGTATCCTACGCCCTGACTGTTTCAGCTTGGTACTTGCTGGTGATTACATGGTGACACATATACTCGCAGTGTGCATGCAGTCTAGTCTTTCTAGTTACTCAAACTGGAGATGCACGGTCCCTCTGACCCATGGTCTGACTCCAGTTGCTGGCACTCAGATCCCTGTCACCAAGCACACACATGCGTCCCTCAGTAAGGTAAAGAGTTAGAAGTGGGATTTAATAAGAAGATAGGACAGACTGTTCTGATGGGCACAGGGCATGACCAGGCAAGCATACTGGCCAGCTGGAATAGGATATATAACTTATCACTATTTACATGTGACCATCCCCTTTTATCACCTTATGTCCTGGTTTGAGTGAGAACAGAACTAATTCTGCTAAGTAATTTTACTTTTAAGCTCAGTTCTTCTAATTAACTGCACTTCCTGAAGGTAGCAGCCTGTTCTCACAGGCAGTGTCTGCTTATAACAGTGATAACACCTCACGTTTAGAGTTACTACCAAGGATTGGTATGCAGACCAAGATCACTTCTGGATCTTGTGTACCACATTGGGGAGTGCAGAGAAGTAAAAGGCTGCACCTGCAGGGAGGAGCGGACAGGACAGGTGACCCCAAACTGACCGGCAAGGTATTCCATCCCATATACGTCATATTCGGTTTAGAGCTGAGGGCTCCGAGGGGTCTCTGGGCTCTTCTCCCCTCTTGGACTGCTTTGCCAGCTTCGCTTGGCTTGGCTTGGGTCCTCTTTCGATTCTTTCCTCGGAATACCCAAGGAGGACTCTATCCATTCTGCCTTCGATCTCGGTCTGTGTGTTCTTGAACCTGGTACCAGAATCCAGCTCCTGAACACAGCTCCTGTCTGCTGCGGGGCCCAGTCTGGGACTCCCCTGGTGCCTGCTCCACAGCATCAGTGGTGACAGTGATGTAATTACCATCAGAGGGGTGGGTTCCATACTGGCTTTGTATAGATTTGTATATATTCATTTTTATAATTATTGATTTCCTTTTCATTAAAGCTGTTGTAGTTTCTTTTTCTAATCACTAAGTCTCTCGCCCTTACTCCTTGTCTCTTCCCCTTTGGGGAGAGAGGGGGGGTTAACAGAGTGCGTCTGTTATAGGTCTAGGGGCTCCCCTGACCCTAAACCATGACAGACAAAAGTTTAGTTTATGGGATGTTGTCTTCTGCACTAAAGGGTTGTTTAATTCTGGTGCGTGTTTGTGGCTTTAGCATGCTCTTATCTGAAATGAAATATATATGCATATATTGCTTGGGAGCTTTTCAAACTGAGCCTGGAAGAGTTGTTTGAAATTCTTTTAAAAATATCTAAAAAGTAAACAAGTCCCAGAAATATTGGACCTGAGGATGGTGTTTTTTCTAACATAAAACAAAATACGGAGGGCTCTTTCAAAACCTGATTCTTTTTAGTGGCTTTTTTTCTGTATTACAAGCAAGGCATGATAAAATGCAATCCCCATAGTCGGTACTGTTCATTTATCAGATAATTGTTTGGAAACTAAAAAGCCTGCCTTTCTTTGCTGGTATAATAGATTTATTTTAGGTGTTAGAGCTGTTTGTTACACCTTTTCAGTGTTTTGTTTCATTAGAGATTGAAATCTTAATGCGTTTATGAAACAAAAGAACCACCAACAACAACAAAACCACCAAAAAAAAAACCCAACCCAAACCCATAGAAACAAACAACAAAAAAGTGTTCAGATAAACATGCTGCATCATGATCTTCCAGTGCCCTTTGTATATTTGACTGTACCTTTAGACATACCAAACAACAGATAAAGTCTAAAGTTTAGAAAAGATCTTTTCATACTTTCGGAATAATACTTTTAATACATTTTAAATTTGTAAAAAAAAAAACAAAAACAAAAAACCGTATTTGGATACAATTGATGATTTAATTCCTTTCTTATTAAATTAAGGCTTTAGGTGTTCAAATGTTTTAATTAAGCAAAGTAGAAATGTTAAATGGGTACTTCATTACTGAAAAAGTAATTTTTTTTCACTAATTTCTTAAAGGAGCTAAGGCTGGAGAGTGCTTTGTTTTAAGTCAGAAATTAGGCTAACTGTGTGAGTGGGAAATGTTACAGGTGTCAGTGTACATGGAGCGTGCTACTTTATACACAAGCTGAAAATACCTGTAACCAAGGAACTTTGAAGTAGGTTTAGCTGAAAACTGATTTTACAGTGGAAAACAATTTCTGTTATCTGTGGCTAAATGTTAATGTCATGTAGATCTATGTGTATTATCCATGTTAGACAATTGATCCCCTAACTGTAAGTTTTAATTTGTTCAAATGTCATGGATTGTCATAGTTTTGTCTGTGGTTAGCAAGCTGTTGGATTCTTACAGCTGAAATACTGCAAATTCTGTATGAAGTTACAAATGCCTTTAAAAAAAGTGATCTTACCTAAACTTCTCTTTTGAAAGGGGTCATTAGATCATCACCCTGTACTCATAAGCATTAAGCATCTTTATTTTTTTTGTCATTCCTTTGCAGAACAAAAGAGATGAACATCTTTTGAAAAAAAGAAATGTTCCCCAAGAAGAAAGTTTAGAAGACTCTGATGTTGATGCTGACTTCAAAGCAGTAAGTTCCTTGAATCTGGAATTACTTGATAAACTTCAGCAGTGTCTCAAAACAATGTGTTCTGTTTTTACTTTAACACTGGAAGTCTTGCAATTACTTGAAAGCAAAATTATTGACTGATAGGCTGTTAAAATTAGTTTGATTGTATTAAATGTTTAAAAAGAATACAGTTCAGAAAAAAATTACTAAAACTCTTTTCTTCTTTTCAAGCAAAATGTAACACTAGAAGCTATACTGCAGGTATGTTACATTTAATCATTTTTATTTTATTAGAAGTGCACATTCTGTGCATTTTTAGTTTCTACTGGTTTGTTTGGTTTTTGTTGTTTCTTTTTTTTTTCAGAACGCCACAAGTGACAACCCGGTGATCCAACTGAGTGCTGTCCAAGCTGCAAGGTAAAAATAGAGGCACAGAAATAAATTTCCTATACGTTTTCCATGATGAAAGTTACTTATTTTACTTTTACATTTAATTTCACAGAAAACTTCTATCCAGTGACAGAAATCCACCTATTGATGACCTAATAAAATCAGGAATTTTACCAATTCTGGTAAAATGCCTAGAAAGGGATGATAAGTAAGTATACTTGAAACAAATGTTCTATTGTTCACACCTTAACTAGAATGTAAAATGCACACAAATGTTCACACCTTCACTAAAAATCAAAAATTAAAAATCTCATTATTTCAAATGGAACTGAGGATTCATAGCGCCATGTAAGCTGACACAGTGGATGACATTCTATGATGATCAACCACAGATTCTCCAGGAGCAATTATTTTGCCAGTGTAACGTTGTTTTATTTTTTAGATCTTGCCATGAGCATATCCAGCTAGTGGAGAAAACCTTGCTAAACCTCTCATTGGTTTTGAATATTTCAGACGTTTTTGTTAATTGTTTTTAAGAAGCCTGTCTCAGACTTGCTGTGTGTTTATGTGTGAGGCAGAGAACATGCCTGGTTGTGAACAGAGCTTTTCTTTTTGCTAGAATGACATTTTTCATCTTTTTCATTAAGGTTGTTAGCTCAAGTTTCTAGCTCCTTTTGTTTTCACTTCAAGATGAGTTTCCTTCTGGCTCTGTGCTACTCTGTCATGTGATGCACGTTCTCTGTTACGATTCTTCGTTAGAAAGTAAGAGCTTCAGTAAAAGGGGTGGAGAACACTAAACGTGTAGTTGCAGGACTTTAATATCCTGTGACAAAAATGCCATATTCCACAATTCATGAGCCCCTTATTTACATATGTGGGGATTAACACATTTGAGGTAAATGTTTCAGTCTACCTTTGGTCTCAGGCAGCCATAATTTTATTTTCAAGGTTATTTCTGCAGCCACAAGGGCTAGAAACTTAAAAAATGCAAATTGTCGTTCTGAGTATAATTCCATGGTTGCAAAACACGATGCATGAGTAGCTTTGTTTCTAGCTTGTTTAACAAAACAGTTGCTTAGAAGGCAGCTGGCAATAATGTTCAAATCAGGGTAGCATTTAAAAATAGGTCATGAATGCCTGTCTGCTCTAGAAGTACATGGTTCAGTACTGTGAAAATTCTTTTTATTTGAATTTTCTGTCTAGATTTACTTTTGTGTGATTTTACTTTTGTAAATCTTTAATAAGCCTTTTGAAATTGAAGTCAACATTTTTCTTCAGTGGTCCTTTTAATTGTGATTGTTATATAATATTTAGTAGAGGTAAACTCTGCATAGACTTTGTCTAATGGATGTTAAAGCTGTTGTTCATGTTATAACTGAAAGCTGATCACAAGAGGAAGAAAGGAAGGACCGACCTAGGATTTTAATGCGTTTGATTCTAGAACGTAAAAGTTTATGCTGCTGACAGATGCTATTTGTTCTTCCAAATGCTTATTTACACATCTTGGGTCCTCCTATCTAATTCTTTTCTAATCCCATCCCCAGTAAAACCTTAAAATGCTTTGGAAATTAATACACAGAAAAAAATAAAAAAAGCTTAAAGGAAGCAAATGTGTTTAACACAAAATTGATAAAGACCCCAAAAAAGCACGAAATGAAAAAGTCATCTAGCAGTAAATATTCTCTGCTCCTCCCAAAGCCAGATACCTTATTGTTACACCAACCACTGTAAGCTATAAACTCTTTTATCACTTCTAGAACTCTTAACCTTTAGCATTTACTTAAGAACAGTTTTCATGCAAACTGTTTTACTAAACTACTGTTGGCACAGACAACGGTTGGCAGACATCTTGGAAGAGATGTTCCCCCAGCTTTCATAATGGTTGTAACTAATTTAATCTGCATTTAAGAAGTCAGTTTTAATACCAGTATAATGCCCTCTTTTGTAACTGATCTTTCCCCTGTCTATGATGGAGTGGAAAGATGTCTTTATCCCAGTATACCAGCTTGCACTTGATCTCAGATGTAATGTTAGAAGGGCCAAGTTTTTCTTAGTTATGATCAGACATGGTTCATTTATTAAGAACTGCTAATGGCAGCAAGACAGTTGCATTTTCTTCACTACGTATGAGTGGTATTTGGATTGGTTGGATGTGAAGAGGTCTCTGTTACCCATTAGAGAAGCATATAATTAAACTTAATGGTGAGGGTTGCTAGAAATCTTTCATATAGAAGATTATTAGGTGACTAGACTAGTGGTCGGCTTCACTGGTTGGTATGTGCTTCAACAAGTATTACTGCTTCTGTGTTTTTTACCACTAATATAATGTCAGAATGATGGGTGGGTTTCAAAAGGTCATAGAATGTAAAATAATTTTTTTTTTCCTTACAATTTTTTCTCTGAAATGTCCAGGCTTAGAGGTATTTTTAAAGTTTCTAGCCTAGTGGCTCTGCTTAAATGCTGGGGCTAAATATAGAATGTCTCAGAGTGGTAACGGCTAGTAACAACTGAAATGAATCATAAAATAATCTGCAGATCATGTTTCAATTCATTACTGTAAAATTATTTCATTACAGTCCTTCATTACAATTTGAAGCTGCATGGGCATTGACTAACATAGCATCAGGCACTTCTGCACAGACTCAAGCTGTTGTACAGTCTAGTAAGTATTGCAGTTTGGGTTTTGGAGGGTGGTGGATATTGTGGGGAAAAGGGAAGAGGGTAATTGGGTAACAAATTCCATTTGTTATCAAAACCATTAAAATAAGAAATCCACATCTGCCCTCTTTCTCAAAAATATTCTCTTTGCTTTTAAACATTCATCTGTTTGTCACTAACAATTTATGTTGAGGATCCCAGACCTGATTTTTCCTGTAAAGAAGACAGAGGATGACAGATGATATAATGAGTATGGCAAAAAAACGGTAGTCCTTTTTAATTCTTATTTCTGAAACCATGTCCCGTTAATTTCCCTATGGCTAAAACTTAACGTTAGGAAGTAATTCTTTCTACCTCAAAGGTATCTTCATAAAACTTATTGAAGCTGTTAAATACATATAGTTATGTAAAGTTGCCTATTTAAATATAGAGTTTAAACAATTACCATTCTTTCCTTGACTATACAATTACTATCTCCTGTACACACTGAGTTTGTCGTGCTGCCTTTGTTTCTTGCTTAACCAGACAGAGACTTCCATTATGAAAAGAAATAAGAAATAAACTCTAAAGTTAATTGAAGATAAATTATTTGGATTAATTTGGGGGGGGATTATATATATAGCTTTTATGTATGAACACGCTTATCTTAAAACAATCACCTTTATGCTAAATACAACTTTTTGTTATTAAACGAGACTATAGATAAGCAAAAATATAAAATGTCTTGGCTTGTTCATATTTAGTGGGTTTTATATGGGAAAATGGTGATTTAGCTATTTGATTTTTTTTTCAAGTGTATGAACCTGCCTTTTAAATCACAGTGCTGTTTTGTGTGTTTTAATAGCTAATAAAACATCTCACTAGTTGTTAGATTCTGCATATTTCAGATATTAGAGCAATAGAATAAGAATGCTTATCAAAATGTGATTTGGATAAAAATCCAAAGCCTTTAAAAAAAACCACAAAGAGCAACCTAAAACAACAACAAAAGCCCCCAAAACCACAATATCTTAAATTTGTTTCAAAAAATCCTGGTGTAATTTGGGTATCTCTGTTTTTAGATTGCTTTTCTGGTGTCTAAATATCTTTGAAAATCTATTCTTAAGTTTTTTTCATCCTTCCCAACTTGTTCATTGTTTAGTCATTGTTTTCTTCCTTTTTCAAGTCCCACAATGTTATCATATTTGAATGAATGAATCTATTGAAAACACCGTTTATAGTATTAGCTTTGAAGAAAACAATCTGGAAAAATTCCTAAGGTAAAAATTCAAGTTAGAATGAAAATATGTACAGCACAGCCAAAAGCACTACTGTTACCTAAACAGTTACTAGAAGTTCAGGCTGAGTTATATGTCTCCCAAAATCTGTTTAGTTCATGCTTGAAAAGGAGAAAATGTGATAAAATGACTTCAGAGAAGTGAAAAGCATTTTCCAAGTTTTACTTCTGAAGAGGAAATGGGAGAAGTTTAGTCTAAAAGTCTTGCTGCTCTGGCTGGCAGATGACTAAGGGAAAACAGCCTCCCTAGATAAGGGATGGTTTGAGGGAACAAAGTGATAGACCCTTACAGCTATAGAAGAAGCTGGTGCAGCCTAAATACAAAAGGACAACTCCTGCCATCAACAGGGACAGATGGCAGTTGGAGGGCCCAGCAAAAGAGAAGTACTATATACACACAATAGATCTTGGCAGGAGCCAATTTGGAGCAGAAGTAATTAATGTTGGAGAGCAATAGATCAGATAACCAGCAACTCCTGCTTTGTCAGACTGTCCTGCTGCCCGAATGCTGATAGGAAATAATTTCATTCCTGCTTTTGAAAGCATACCAAGATTGCAATCTAGTATAAACTACAGGCTTGACCCTCCCCTCTGAAATATGTTGAATGCACGCATGACTGAAGTGTAATCTCAGTAATCACTGAGAAGGAAGCTAGAATATTCCACTTGAGCTAATGGAAGTGGGATGATTGTTACAAGACAGAGAGAGTGTTCTTAAGCAATGGTGTGTTGTTGTCCCTCCTAAATTGTCAGTTATAGGCAACTGCTGAATTACTCATCTAGGGCAGGGAAGGAATTTTAAATTGTCTTTATTCTTCATCACTCTGCACTTTTCAGGAAAATCCATCAGGGGAGTTTGGGTCATTATCACAGGTTACATTATCAATGGAATATTGATTCACAGTTGCTCACAAATTGTTTTGCAATTTTTTTTTTCTAATTTCTGAGGCTATTCCTACAAGAAGAACTATTCTTCCCTTCAACAGTATATAAATTGATGTATTTTACTTTGCTCAGAGACTAGAGGATGAATACGATCATATATTCGTCCATCATATTAAAAAATAACTTCAAGAATCACTGTCTTTCAAACAGTATGGGTTGTCTGAAGGGAAATAGTGCATGGGAATAGTAGAGGGATGGTTTCTCAGCTCTATTAAATGCATTTAATTCAGCAGCAGAGTCTGATATCTAAAATCAGTACCAGTTCCTTAATCTGTTATGTTGCCTGTGTTACATAAGAGCAAACTGAAACGTGTCTTAGGACTGGCAGATGGATGTAAATCTTCACTGCATGTGGAAACTAACTATAGCCATCTCTTGGGAGGAAACTGTTTTCTTAAAGCCAAGATTTGAAGCACGTTTGCACGAGTAGGCATGTCATTCTGCTAGGTATGTATCGTGAGCTTGGAAAACTGGAAGATCTGAATTACCAGGACACCTACATACTTCAGGCTCTTGCATATCATTTGGAGAAATATGGGGAAACTTTACATGTTGGGAGCATTTTTTAATAGTTGCTCATTCTCAAGTCTGTTTTTTCTCCTCTCTAGATATTTACAGAAATGTTTGAGGTTTTTGTATGCTCTTCATGTATAAAGCATGGAAGAGAAAGTGTTTTGTATTAATCAGTGAAAGCGTTGTGCACATACCATGTTTTGGTAAAAACAAATGCAATCTTTGCCTTCTGCAGATGCAGTCCCCCTCTTCTTGAGACTACTTCATTCACCACACCAGAATGTTTGTGAGCAAGCTGTCTGGGCTCTCGGAAATATTATAGGTAACTCTTCTTGTTATAACGATTTGAATTCGGGGAGCACTTAATTTGAGAATTGGACTTTTTGAACATTGGCATTATCATATGAGACTATGTTTCCTCTTGAGTTCTGCGGCTTAATATAAGTTTTCATGTGGCCAGAATTCCATATGTACATTCTGTTTTTTCTAAAGGATAGTATCGCTTCTTCACAAAATATTAAAAGGATAAATTTTGTCTTGCAAAATATACATACATATCAGTACGTATGTATATTACAGATGTATATTGAACACGACCTTTTAGTAGTAGACTATTGGTGAGGAAACATAGATTTTCAGTATCCCAACATGTCATTGCATACATTTCAAGATTTTCCATTTTTAATGTAATTTCTTTTACAACAATTTTCATTTCTGTAGGTGATGGTCCTCAGTGTAGAGATTATGTCATATCACTGGGAGTTGTCAAACCTCTTCTGTCCTTCATCAATCCCTCCATTCCCATCACCTTCCTTCGGAACGTCACATGGGTCATTGTAAATCTCTGCAGGAATAAGGACCCCCCACCGCCTATGGAGACAGTTCAGGAGGTAAATAAAGAATCATGAGACAGATAATTTTTTATACTCTGGGTTAGAGGCCAAATGTTTTACGTTGTCATACTATGAATTTATGTGCAGTTTTTCCCTGCTGTCTTATGTCATTTACCAGTTGTTAAGTAGTTTGACCAAGCTGATGCTTCTCACTAAGGCTGTAATAAAGGTATTTTTGAGTAAGACTAAAGACTACTGAGCCATAAATTAAAATGGACACAACAAAAAATTACACACTAGAAAGTTTTAACATACTCAGCATTTCATGTTTTAATGAAAAAAAGGAAAAAAAGGCTATGGACATGATTCTATATGTAGAAGCATTCAAATGTAATTGTTTTCTGTAAGAGGAAATGTGAGTAAATTAGTGACTCTAGTATAGTTTGTGTAGTATAGTTAGCTGGGAACGTGCAACGTCAAGTCTCTGCTTGAGAAGAGAAGCATCTGAAAAATCCTTTTAAAGGGGTGAACAGAGCAAATGCAGCATTTTTAGAGCAGGCACAGCTAGTAAAGTGATGCTATTTGACTAGAACTATAGTTGTAATGTATGTAAAGTTCTTCATTTTAAGATCAGGTCCAAAGGGTAGGTACTGTTTTCAAAGCCATGTGAAATGTGATATTGTTAGCAAGTAAACCTAAATAAAATTTGAAAAATGAAGCAGGGAATGGGGGAACTTCTACAAGTAATACTTTACCCAATAAAAAGCCCTGTTCGAAGCACTGATGACTCAGTTTTATATTTTCTCCATACATGAACACAAAAATACTACTTCAGGAGGGTTTGATCTAGTGATAGTAGGCTAATGATTTTTGTTATATTGTGTGGTAACAAGGCTTTCAGAGTAACAGAGGCATGTCTGTCTCTGTTGTTTGCTTGTTTTCCCTCAAAAAATATAGTCTGCTCTGTGTCTCTTTGAATTATGGTATTGTCTTGTCTTACAAATTTTAAATATAATGTATTTAATTTTTTTTATACTTTGAGGGAATGACCAGCTGCTGGGAAATATGTCAATACAATATGCTAATGCAGTCTCAGGCAAAGCTTTGTGACTGCAATACTTGGATTCATGATTGTACAGCCTATTTTATTCTATTATAATGACTGATGAACTTCTTTTCAGATTTTGCCAGCATTGTGTGTTCTCATTTACCATACAGATATAAACGTAAGTAATTTCTAAAGTTTTAGATAGATTCTTTTTGTTTTCTCTAAAGAGAAAATGCTGCAAGGTTGTGTTTAAGTGGCAAATTTGGTTTTGTGTTGATTTATGTATAATTATGTAGTAAATGCACAATTAAATATGACGACTAATGTAATTGTAGTCGTTATGAGCATAAAAAAAGGGCAAATATTTCTGAAATACCTTTTCTAGAAGTTTTTTTACCCTTTACATTAGAAACTACATTAAAAAATAAATCCTATCTTGCAAAACTGAGCACTAGAAATTTGAAGTGCCAGCTTTACCATCAGCTTCACTTGAATTCTGCCTCAATTTATAATTTTCCAGAAATGCTATATAATGTATGTGTGGAAAAAATATATGTAATTCTACATATCAGTCCAAATATTGTGATCATATGGGTAAATCTGACTTTGGTACCCTGTTTCCCCACACACATGTCTCTGACATTGCAACCAGTTGAACTGAAGAAATTGCATGCAAAAATAAACAGCAATAAGCCATTGTTTTATGGCACCTTTAGCAACTTTTCCTCAAGTTTTTAATACTAAACCTTCAGTGCTTCCCACATTCCTAATCCGTGAGTTTACATGTATCTTCTGAGTAAAGTCCTAGAGGGGTGGATGTACCTCCTGAAGTCTTGTAGTAGGACTTCAGGGTAAAGATCTATGTAACTAAGGGATACTGAATTGTTCTTCTCCTCCTCCTCCTTCTCCTGTCGGGACTTTGTAATGTCTTTGATTCTTGCTCCCTACAATGATCCTTCAATTTCGGGAAGCAGGAATTAAACCCTTGTGGTGGATCTGGGGATAGAACATCAGAGAGGTGAAACTGTCTGTCGTTACTTCCACGCTGTGGTAGTGGTGTTTCTGCTGCTCTTTTAATGGCGAAGTGGGTTTGGCTCCACAAAATATTTGCAAACAGTTTAATCTGGGATTTTGCCAGGGTTTTCCCAGTGTAATGTGAGTGGGAGACAGCACATGGTGACTTTCCAATTTGTAATTTGGACAAACCTGAATGGAAATTTAGAGCAAAACCAAACATACTTCTAACCTGTAGGCCTTTTTCTCCCTGGCAAATTTGAAAGCTTCTACCAGCAGTGATTGTGTGAGAGCTTCTTGAAGTAGATATGAGACTATGTGATGCCAGGTTTTGACTGATTTCAATTAGGGTGCCCATCTTTTTGATCCTGAGAGTCAGGTGCTAGTTTGGAGGTACCAGTCTGGTCCCAGCCTCTCTGTACTGGAGCAGCAAACCTATCTTTGGAGATGAGTCAGTGATGCAGGTAGGTCAGCCAACAGTCCTGTGAGCACTTCTGGCGGCTGCTGCTCTTGTCACCAGCAGGGCTGTGGGGCAGCAAACTGGTGAGGCACCATCTCTCACTGCTTCTGCTGTGATACTGGCTCCACTGCAGCACATTCTGCTGTCCCTGTGGCATTAGCAGGTGAGGGCAGCAGGAGACTGTCAAGAAAACATTAGGTCTGTGCTGTCTGGTCCTTGGAGCTGGGTGGAAGCAGCCTGTGGGTCAGGACTTTAAAGTCCTCCCTGCATTTCTGTACTGTAGTATTTAGCTGCCCTAATAGCTGGAAATTTTAAATGACCATCAGTTTTGAAAGTGGAGTAGATCTAGGTACATCAACAGATGATGTCCTCAGTGGGGTCCAGATTTCTCTTCCTGCAGTTCCTAACATCATATCTAAGTGATGTGATACACCCCTCTCTGCTGGCTTTGTTTCTGCTTCAGATACTACCTTCCAGTGACTGTAACTTTTGTACCTTTCTTTTTTTAAGGCCTCTCAAATGATCCTTATCAAGTCATCAGTGGCTTAGTCTTTATTTTCTTTAAGATACTAAGATTGCCCTGCATGATAGTAGTTTCTCTGTGGGTTTTTGCTTTGCTTGAACAGTTGCCACCTTACAATAGTTGCTGGTCCATTAGTTGGTATAAGAACTCCTTTTCTTTTCCTTAATATGAAGGCAGAAAGAGGCATACATCCAGAACAGTTTGCAGTTGCACTTCAGAACTGCACTATGGATCAGAAATGCGAAGGTGTAGACAGACAGGTTACAGAATAAGGGAATTTATGTATTCTGTAATCAAAAGATAGCACAGCTAATAAATTATAGCAGTTGTAGGGGCTGGGTTGGCATTTTCTTCAGAAAGTTACTAGCGCAACTACTTATCTGAGCTGGTTGTCTATCTTTGAAATGCAAATCGAGCCCAGCAGTTTACCTTTGTGAGATGATGTATGCTGTCACTCCATGCACCAAAATGTGGTATTTAATTAAACATTTGAGAGAAGACATCTAGAAATTATTATTATGGAACAAATGGCTCCAGTTTTCATAGTTGTACATAATAATCTGGCATTTTACTAATCGGGTTTCATCATAATCATGTTTAAGTTTTTCCTATGACTAAATTGCATGCTCGTTTTTTGTTTGGGGTTTTTTTTTTTGACACACCCCCCGCCCCCGACAGTTGGAACGTTTGCCACTAAATTAATCCCCCATTCTATGGGTTTTAGCTTTCCCTATGTAAACCACGTTCTTTCTGATTTGTAGATTCTTGTGGACACTGTTTGGGCTTTGTCCTACTTAACAGACGGCGGAAATGAACAGATACAAATGGTGATTGATTCAGGAGTTGTACCTTTTCTAGTTCCCCTTTTGAGTCATCAGGAGGTTAAAGTTCAGGTAAGTCTGTTTCAGCTGCTGTCCAATAGTCCTTTGTAAGCCATTTTTCAAAAAAAAGTGCCTTACAGTATTTATTGGTGGAGTACTGACATGAGCATTAATAAGTACATTTGTTACAGATAAAACTGAGCCAAAAAATGTTAACTACACTGGAGAAGAATTATTATTATAATGAAAGAAAAACTTGAACAAAACAGTTCTAATGTATTTTTAAGCAAAGTGACAGGTTAAACATTAACTTCCATTGTCTGATTACCAAGGTTGTCTTCCTTTTGTAGTCCTAAAATATTTAATGACAGCAGATTTTACCTTTTCCAGAATTAAAGTTATATGTGCTTTTTTTTCCTGTTGCTGCATACATGCTGCATATTGTCTGAAGAGCTCATGGAGATCAGTAGTATTTTGGGACCTTTTGAATGTTAAAATATTTGCAGATGCAGAGTCCTTTTCATATATTATTTCTAATTAGCTACAAAAGGTAGTTTAACTGAGCTTGTTTGATTAATTTCAAAGACAGAGGGAAATGAAAAGTTAGTTAATGTGTGCTTGGTTTTTATAAACAGTCTAATGTAATTGGGAGCTTTTTTATGTGTCTGTGCATTTGTCATGTTTGTTTAGTTTGTATTTTGTATGAGGGTTGTTGGTCTTCGGATTTGTCAGACCAATTCACTTGATGAAAAGGAGTCTTTACAGTTTTCTGTCACTTGTATCTACTAACCAATACATACAGTCCCATTTCTGAAAGTCAGCTAAGAGTCAATAAGTAGTCGTGGGTTTTTTAATTCTGTAGTGGAAAGCTGAATGAAGAAGTTAAGCAACCTTAGCAGACATAGTCAAAGCCTAGAAATAGTTAATGTAACTCACTCGGATCAGATGCATGATGAATTAATTCTTCTACTGTTTTAATACTCTTTAGTTTCTAATCTTTATACATTTTGAGTTGAGCTGCAGCATGTTTATTCAGCAAAATGCTGTACTGTGTGTTTCAGCTTTGGTGAAACAGTACCCATTTTTAAGATGTAGCTCAGAGGGTAAAGTGCTAAATTGTATTTTGCTAAGTATTTTTTATGAAGAGACCTCTTAAGGTGATCTTTGTTTAAGCATAAAGTAACAGCAATGTCTTTAACATGCAATTTTTTTTCCTTCCCACTTTGGAAATTCAGACGGCAGCACTGCGAGCAGTAGGCAACATAGTAACTGGTACTGATGAACAGACACAAGTTGTTCTCAACTGTGATGTTTTGTCTTATTTCCCAAACCTCCTGACGCATCCAAAAGAGAAGATAAACAAGGTACGATTTCATTCTTCTCAACTTAATGTTTTTGTTTAAGAAATAAAACAGTGGTCTGTAGACTATTACAGAATAACTTCTCTCAGCTATTATTTCTGGCATGTTAGCAAGTTTTATGAAGACACAGCCTTTGACGTTGGTGCTTAATTAGGGCTAAAGCCAAACAGTCACAGTGAGCATAGCAGTAATGATGCCTCGTGGTTTTTTTGAGGAGTGATGGTTTTTGCTTTGGAGTGTGATACTTTTTTTTTTTTTATTTCCAAAGTGAGTAACTGGCTAACTTGCATTAAAGTTTTTCATAACCAAAGAGTATTACTTTCAGTTGAGTCCAGTGGGTTGAGTAAGACTGGTCCAGATTTTCCACTTCATCTTTTCCTAGTGGAGATTCTTCTCTTTTTTCATCTTTATCTTCAAGGAAACAGGGGAGTACCCCTGTCCTTTACTGAAAACTGTCCCTGCATTTCTTCTCCTTCCTTTTGGCAGAGGTCACTTTGCTGCTGCAAGTACTGGATGGAGTAGGGGGAGTTTGGTGAAAGAAAGTTGTCAGTGCCCTCTTTTCCAGAGCTGTAGTTCACGTTATTTGTGTTTGGTTTTTTAATCACTGTGCCATCTTCCACTGCAAAGATGGGGCTGATTAGGTAGGAGACTTCTTTGTTTAGCTTATGTGATTCTTCCACTTAGCATACCATTGAGAGGAAGTCTTTGGGAGGAATCTCTGTTTCTTCAGGCCCTGACAGCTGTCAAGAGCTCTCAAGAAGTTATCTCTGACAGCTCAAACTGCTCTGATTTTGTTTCTGCCTGCCCTTTTAACTCTCACAAAAGCATGATTTTTTTTGAATGCCAAGAAAGGAATTGTTTATGTATAATGGGAGTCTAGAAAAGCTTTAAAGAGTATGTTGTGAGGGGCAAATACAAATAAAAGCAAGATGCATATCCCTAAAAACCCAGAACCCAGTATGTATTTTTCCTGCAGTACTTCATAATTGACTGCTTGCCACATCTGTTTGTCTTTCACCTAAGACTGGAGCATTTTAAAGATGTTCTGGATTGACTTGAGTATCCCTTTTGTAACCAGGAATTTGTAACCACTGTTAGATAGATGTTAGCTATGTCAGTCAACTACCTAAAGGAGATAACTGTTGAGTGAGGTCTGAGCAGTGAGAGTCCTGTCTGATACTTCAGCGAGCATTATGAGCTCCACTTCACAGTTCAGGAAGAAAATGAACGGGATTTGGTCTTTCTTGTATCAGCACAGGAAGCTGCTACTGAGGTGTCAGTAGTAGGGATTACAGGATAAGTCCTCATTTATATGAAGTTGTACCAGTTTTCCTATTTTCTTTGCAAAACTGAATGAAAGTTTAAAACATGGCTGTGACTCCAGTAATGCAGAGTGGATATATGGTTTGAGTCAGTATTGCTCCTCATGTGTGGAAACATGTGTAAGTAATAACACAGCCCTGTGAATTAATCATTTCAATTTTACATTGATCCCCTGTGTGTTGGGCTTTCACAGTGCAATGAAACTTTGTGCTATTGTGGAGGAAACCTGGAGGTCCCATTTAGTGATTAGTCATGGTATGATTTTTAGATTTTGAAGTTGTTAATCTGTTGACTGGTTTGTAAAAGTTTGGTTTGTCTTTGATGTTTGTTTTGTGTTTTGTTTCTTTTTTTTGTGGTTTGTTTTGTTTTGTTTTTTGTTTGGTTTTTGGTTTGTTTTTTGTCCAATTGTAGGAAGCAGTCTGGTTCCTTTCCAATATCACAGCAGGAAACCAGCAACAAGTTCAGGCTGTAATAGATGCTGGGCTAATCCCTATGATCATCCACCAGCTGGCTAAGGTCAGTCAAACTATCAGCTATGCAAGTTGTCATCCTCTTTTTATAAATCTGACATGAGGAGCCTGTGGTTTTTAATGATGAGCTTGACAGATGTTTCCATGCTGATTTTAATGAGCTATTAATTTTTCAGGGGGACTTTGGAACACAAAAGGAAGCTGCTTGGGCAATTAGCAATTTGACAATAAGTGGGAGAAAAGATCAGGTATGTGCAGTGGGATTTCAGATTGTCCCTAAAACGTTGCCTGTGCAGCCATTTGTAAGAAACACAACGCTGAAAACACGTTTGTTGTTTGGTTGGTTTTCCATTCTTTAGGTTGAATACCTTGTACAGCAAAATGTAATCCCCCCATTCTGCAATCTACTCTCAGTAAAGGATTCTCAAGTGGTACAGGTGGTGCTGGATGGTCTGAAAAACATCCTGATAATGGCTGGTGATGAGGCTAGCACAATAGCTGAAATTATAGAAGAGTGTGGAGGTAAGTGCTTAGTAGGATTTCTTTTAGATTTAATTTGCTGAATATTATTCTCTCCTTGCTACTGTTGATATTTACTGCAGCATTTTTTTTACCACAGGCTATTTGAATAAACAAGTGAGACTTTTGTAATGAGAAGAATGACTTTTTTTTTCTTCTTCTATTTATCAGTTTGGTGATGTTGGCAATTGTTGAATGAGCTTTCTGTAGCTTAGGTACTTTTTAGATTTAAGTGAGAATTATACTTCTTTCTTTTTTTTTTTCACTTGATGATTACACATGCCTTGTTCTGTGGTAAAATACACAACTTATGCTTTTGTTCATTACTTTGGAAGAGGTTGTTAAGATCATCATTTCATTAGACCAAAGGATGAGGAGGCCTTTGGAGATTGCAAACCAAGTTTTAACACATTCTAATTAATGTATTATAGTAAGATAGCAGTAAAGAGGTGTTGAAGAATATACTATGCTGGATTTTTTTTTCCCTTGTATTATTCCACATCCAATTTGAAAATGGAACTGGTGTTTTCAGCTGCTCTTGGTATGGGGCTTTGTCGCCTTTTTGCTTTAAGGTCACCACTTCCTTTTGGTGATATACAGAAAGCACAGCGACTGAAACAAAATCTATGTAGTCAACAGAAGAAGTCTTAAAATAATGTAGAGAGTTTTATCTAAAAAGAGGGAAGATTCCATTATCCCTTGTTCATAAAATGGGATATTGCATAGGCATGCAAAGGTTTGCAAACTACTTTTCTTTCCTCTTAGAGACAAAGATAGGTACTGTGTAGATATTTTCAAACTGAGCTATATCTTTTCTAGTATGTTTCAGTAGTAATGTTTCATTATTTTTCTTAGTTTTTTTCTAAGTAGTTGGTAACTCTGGTTTAAACTTAGAAAACTCTTCTCCATTTTCTTTTGTTCAGGGTTAGAGAAAATCGAAGCCTTGCAACAGCATGAGAATGAAGACATTTATAAACTAGCATTTGAAATCATAGATCAGTATTTCTCTGGTGACGATGTAAGTATGCTAAAGATTGAAAAATATATGCACTCTGCTGTTAGCTTAGTAAGTACGTTGTCTTTGGTCCTCTGTTGCAATTGTCATGAAAATAAGTTATCTGGGAAGTCAGTTTTCCTGTTACTTTTTCTGTACAGCTTCCCTGAATTGAAAGTCTTTGAAGAGTTTTTTCAATGCCAAGAATTTTCTTTAACAACATCAAGATGACTGCTCTGGTTTTTGCCTAATAAATTGATTGATGCAGACCTAAGTTTGTCACACTGACACGCAAATTGATGTGTAATTACTTGTGATTAGAATCTGAACAGTTCTCTGACTCTCCTTTTTACTTCCTCATACATCAGTCTTTGGAGGGGGCCGTGGATCCTCACTTTCAGATAGATTACTGTATTGCAGCCCTGTAATAGCTCAGGTTGGATTCTGCATTGAGGAGTCATCAAAACTGTGAACACTTTCTGCAACGGATTGATCTAGACCATCTGATATTTTGTTGCACCCTGACTGGGTACTTTCACCCTTTGGGTTCTAGCTCTTTCTGGTGCTGGCTGCGTGTGAGTGCCTCAGAAGCACTTCAGCAAGCGATTTGAAGACAAATAATAATTATCTTTTCTAGGCCATCCAGCAGAGCTAGGCCTTTGGTTCTTCTCTTAAATTGAACTCTCCAGATACCAGCTCTAACTTTAGGACTCATTAATTTTCAGTTCTTGGGCCAATCACGTGATTGTGAAGCTAGTGATCAGAAACTAAGATTTGTGAAAAGTTCCCTGTGTTTGTAATGATTTTGTGAGCACTAATAGTCTCCGTAATGGTTCTGAGACTTCCATCACTAATTGTAGAGCACTGTAGTTGGTGTGGGTGGGAAAAATATCCCTTCTGAGGTTAGTGCTCCCTTTTATGCATTTACTTTTTACGTAAACTAACTTGATTTAATCTATGCCTGATATGCTGAATTTACTTCCTGTACTCAGGAGCAAGACTTTACCTCAGATTGTTGTTCATCCTATTACTGTGTCTTCTGGGGCTTCCAAAACGCAAAACTGTAGAAATTCCATGACTGGGAGACAGGAGTTAAAACACAAAATTAGACAAATTTTCAGGCAATATTTAAGTAGGAAAATAACCCTCTTTGTTTGAGGACTGGTGGAAACAAACAAAAACAGGAGAGAAAAAAAAAATAAAATCCAGATTGTCCTAGGGAGTCAAGAGACTGGTTATGTTATCCTGCTTGGCAGTGTTAAGATTGACTGCCCAGGAGTATTCCTGCCTTCTGTCACTTCAGGATCTTCTATATTCTCATGAGATGTTGCTGGCTACTGGATACCCCTTCATTATTAATCCCACCCCCTCCTTTGCTGAGCCCTGTGAAGTGCACAGGGATGTACTTTAGGACCAGCAGTAATGGCTTCCTGACTTTACTCTGTTGTATTAAGGACACGCGAACGTAGGCAGCGTTACCTTGTAGTGCCCCTGCAGAAGGCAGGAGTGCTAACTGATCAAATCTCAAACATTTTGCAAAGCATTGTGAAACAGGATTTGCTCTTCCTCTGGGCATGACGTGCCTCGCTTTTCCTTCTGCGGATTGTTGCTGTCACCAAAGGCCTCAATCTCTCCCTCCAAGTTAGGTATTGTCACCCAAAGTAAAAAGAAACACCAGATTTTAGGGGAGTCGGTTCTGACATCCGCACTACTCTTGCCAGATCTCAGAACACTATTTAGACCCCCCCCACACAAGGGTTTTTACCTGCTTCTGGATGACACGGGCAGTTTGAAACGAGGCATAGGGTTCCTGCAGCCTGGTTTGGAGAGGTGACATGTTCAGAGAATAGCTGCAGCCAGCCGGTGATTTGGAGAAGGACGGGTAGGGTTCAAAGTTGTTCATATTGAGGCCACCGACCATGTTATTTGCTGTTCCTGGAGGTAGTAAATACCAAAAATGTAACAGTTCTGAGGTGAAGCTGGGTGAAGTTGAGTACTGATGCCTTTCATTCTATATCCATAGAGTAATGAAGTACTTTTGGTTTAAAACAAGAAAATTCAGACTGCACTTATGAGATCTATATAAAACTGCTCTGAAATGAGTAATTCTAAATCCTTCAGGTCCTGATAGAAGATACTGAGCACTCTTTTAAGCTTTATATAAGTATTTCTGTCAGCTAGCAATAAAAATTATTTTGATGTTGAAGAAAACGGGAGAAAGTACAAAACTAATTTTGGCATTCACAACTAGTAATTAGCCTACTCCAGAGGTACTAAAAATTGGCACTGAAAATTAAACTGCACAGCTATAATAGCAACTGCCTTGACCAAGCAGCAGTCCGTTCTCTAACCATTACAATTTTCTGTTTTCCTAATGGTATTAGAACAGAGTGGATGTGGTGTTCTTTTTAAACATATTTGAGGAATTTAATTGGAAAAATGGATGTAATTTTCTGGCAATAAGACTATAAAATAACAGAAAAAAAAATATGAACATCTGTGAATCTCTTCTACGTGTACCGAATTGTACAGGGAATTGGCCTCTCATGTATTTTTGTTGTTGTATTTTACAGATCGATGAAGATCCCAGTCTCATTCCTGAAGCTACTCAAGGAGGTACTTACAACTTTGACCCAACAGCCAACCTTCAAACAAAAGAATTTAATTTTTAAGTTCAAAAAAAGTGCAGCTTCTCTGTCCCACACCAGTATGAAGCACCACCAGATGGCTACCAAGTGAAGAAACAAAAGGCTCCAAGACACACATGCCTCTTCGTTTTGATGCTTCTAAAGCAAGCCATGTATCGGTCACTTCGCAGTTGCCAAACGTCACTATCACATGGACTGTAAATGCATATGCATGATCTCTTAAACTGTTTCAGAATTCTTTTTAACAGTCCCAACTACCTTTTTTTGCCTTTTTTTTTTTTTTTTTCCCCGGTGCCACGTGCTGACAAGCGCAATCTGCAGTTTTGTTAAGAATATTCCCTAGTGGTGGCACATTGGCTTTCCACGGAAAAGTAGCTTCTTTGGAAAACGGTGCGCTGTGGAACAAGACACTTTGGTATGATGCGTACATTTTGGAAGACTTTACAGGGGCCCAGTTTGCTCTGAGCCTCCATCATCGTCCTCCACAAACATATTTTCATATACTTTATGTGGAAGAATAGATTCAAAAATGCAAGCCAAATGAATTTCATTGGTGAAACTGAAATAAAAGTAACTTAAAAAAAAAACAAAAACCAAACCAACACTTGGCGATTGATTAAACACTTAAGTTTAAAACAAACAAACTACTTCAGCTATCAGTAATTGATGTGTGTTCATTAACTGCCTCAGAAACCAGGGTTGGAGAATGAACTGTAGATTTGGACTGGTAAAGCTTTTGCCATTATACCTAATTTTTGAGAACAGCGAGCCCTATTTGACCACTCACTTCAGCCTGTGTGTTCCTGCTGTTTTGAAGTAATCAAATGCTGTGCATGGTATTTTACCTGAGCTACAACCTGTTATGGACTTGAACTTCTGTTTAAGCTGAAAGCAAGAGTCCCAGACTGTAGAGAAAAAAAAAAAAAAAAAAAAGAAAAAATTCTGTCCAAAAATGTATTAGTTAAAAAGAATCTTGCTTTCAACTTTCAGTAGTCAATATATTTTGTTTTAAATCGATAATTGGATATGGTTGATTTATATTGGGTTTAAACTGTGGAGCTTTCATGTTTACTGTAATTTAGTCTTAAACTATTTTTTACTTAGTAACCAGTGCTTATGATGATGTGGTTGGCAACAAACCAGCAACTACTTAGGAGCGTCATAAAAGCTTCATTCTTGGAGTATTGGAAGAGTAATTCCGAACTTAAGTCTCAAATCTTATTCACGCGATTAAAAAAAAAAAGATAGAAACTGGTCGATGTGTGAGGCTGTGTGGAAGCTGCCGCTACTCAGCGTAAACTTGATGTGCAGCGCACATTAAATAACTTTACATAAGGTATGGGAGGTCATTGCTTTTGGAAAATCGCCTGACCCAGTCCTTTTCAAAGGGAGTTTTGGTATTGCTGGGGTGAGAACTGATAATTTTTAAATTCTGTAAGCTATCACACAAACTGGTTTTGTTGCTGTTGTTTACTGGGTGTAATTTCCCAATGCATTGATGTGAAGGGATAGAAAAATCTAAACTAATTTAGTTATTGGATGTGGGTTGTATTTACTGTGATGAAGATAAGGACAGATGCCATCAGAGCTTTGTGGATCAGCTGTTTTTCCACTGATGAACAACGCATAGCAGGTGTGCATTCATTAAATATATATCTGCCAAGGTGGAGCCACTTTAAAGAGTGAGTTGTCTTGTATCTCAGCTGGATACAAGCGTATGTTTAAACTGCAAGATTTTTACTTGCTAGATAATCTGTTTTAATATAGTGGTTTGGCCTCTGATTATTTATAGGTTTTATAAATTTTAGAATCAATTTCTCTTTAAGGTGGCTCAGATTTTTCAACTCTTGTGCACATAAAATTGAGTTGAAGTTCATTGTGCCTTTTTTCTTTTCCCAAAAGTTGAGTTGAAGCTTCATATGGTAACTGCATCCTATTCACACACTATAGTCTAAAAATCTTGAAACTGTGTGGTGTTCGCTAAAAAAAAACCAACAAAAACAACTAAACGATAAAAAGTCAAAGTTAGGTAAGGTCACAAAGTTTTTGTGAAATTAGAGTTCCAGCAGATGGTATTGTGAACAAATCTCCCCCCTCTTCTAATTGAACTCAGCTTCCCTATATGCCCTGTCGACTGACAGATACCCTGTTCAGCCTGCGCTCGCTGTTACCCGAGAGATTTACGTACAAATTGATACTGAAACAACAGTTTTCCACTACTGTGAAGATTTGATCCTTTCCTTGCACTCCGTGCATGACATTGAAAGTGAACATCGGAGAACTGGGTAAGGCAGGGCAAAGCGTTTGCGCAGTTCTTTCTGTTGTGACCTTATCAGCTTTTGATTGGGATTGCACCATTTCATAGTTAATAAAGGAAACAAAAGTATATTGCTGCACTTTTACGTTTTCAGAACAGTGTTTAAAATTGCATTGTTTTTATTATTTTTTTAAACTATCAGTTAAAATAGACTAAAACGTTCTTTCAAAGAGGCATCTAAATGTGTTCCTAATTTTGTATATGGGCTTAGGTTTTGTAACCAATAAAAAAGCTGCTATCAAATACTATAAAAAAAATTCAAGAACTTATTTTGAAGATTATGAAACTGCTTGTAGTCTTCACGGATTGACGTAGGGGGTTTTCTCTTTGACTCGATATTAGCGGAACTCCGCATCAAAGTCTGAAGTATGTTACAAGAATGAATAAAGTTAAGCTAATGCAGTCACCTCTGAACCTTTGGATACTGTTCCAGTATGGAGTTTTATACTTTTTAAGGAGATGTTTCTCAGACTTGTGCAGGAGGCTGTGGTAAGTGGGCTGCAGCTGATCCACGTGACTTTTAAATTGGGTTTGAATGTGCACCGTAATGCCGAGGAACTTTCACAGGCTTTTTCTACCTCCAGAAATGTCATTTCAGGCTCCCAGTGCTAGGCTGATTCAGCACTGATTTGAAGCTCAGGATGCTGTACAAACAGGTTCATCTCCTCCTGCCTGGTGTGCACTGGGAAGGGGGTGTGCACCAGTGCTGCCTTTGGCAGGCTTTCCGTGGCTCTCTGTAGCTGGGAGGGATGGCCAGCATCCTTCACCTCGGACACGAGTGACCCCACTGGGGTGCTGGTTAGGGATAGATTGGAGCCATCAGAGACTTGCTTTGTCCAGCGGCCCCTGATTTAGTGCAGTCCTGCTCTAAGGATGAGACAGCACCAGTGGAGGAAAACCTCTTGAACTGCTTGAAGGGTGTTTGTGACTCCGCAGCTGTAGCTTTGCCTTTGTGTCAGTCAAGTGAGTCACCTGGAACAGCCCCTCTCACGCCATGGGCAGGCTGAGGATGGAGATGAGCTTCCAGGGCTGTGTTTAAATCTTTGCAAATGCTCTTCCGTGGCGATAAAAAAGGAAAAAGATTTCAGAAGACCCCAACTTCCATTTCCAAAAGCTATCTCTGTTTCCTTCAGTTTTCAGTTGCCAAAATTAAACTCTTTAATTGTGTTGGGGGTTTTTGTTTTGGTTTTTTTTTTTTGCAACTTGTTAAATCATCCAGCAGGTCCTACCTCGATGACATGAAAGAGACTATACTAGAATAATGAATGCATTGTTTTAAGAGACATTTAGAAAGAATAAAACTTGGAGGATATCCTGATGTTCCCCATACTTCTAAAAATATAGGTGCTTTCATTTTGTTTGCTTGATCTGCTAAACAGTGAAATGAGTAAGAAGATGCACTGACACATTTTTATTTATTTTTTTTTAAATATGCCTAAAATCTCAGTGGACTGCATAATAGTTGGGGCCCATTTTCTTGTTCTTGCCTGATCTCTAATGCCCCGTAGCTTCTGAGTGTGTGTCATTTCTACCAAAGCAACTCAGTTGAAGTGCGTTCCTTCAGTTTTGTTGCATTAAAAACACTGCCTTTTGTGGCATCATTATGCTTCTAGTCAAACATATGCAGACAACAAATTATTCTAAGCCATTAGAAAGCACTTTTCAGGAATAAAAGGGGGAAAAAAAAAAAAGTTAGAAACTCTGGGCCCTGCCAGGCAAAGCCTTGGGAGATTTTGCTGCAAGGGTTTGTTATGGTTGCCACCATCAACTCCATGGCAGCAAGGGCAGGATGAGCTGGAACTGCCTGAGCTGCTCAGCTCTGCTTCAGGGTGGTGCACTGCTTTGGACCACTCAGGAAAAAGATGCAGAGTCAAGACCTAGAGCAGCTTTGCACTTTTCTGGTTCTGGTTTGTGTGAATGTTATCCTGCTGCGGCAGCAGAAATGGGCAGGTCTGATCTGTGCTGCTGGCTTAGACCCAGAGATCTGCTGCTGCTGCAGCAGCACGAGCAGCTTCATTTTCAAACGAATTCATGATGGAGCTTTCCTGAGTAGCATACAAGTTTGTGAAAGAATGTAGGAGCCATTTTTTTTCCAACCTTAGTTTTAAAAGTACGTTGGGGACATTACAGCCCCTGCATGTCATACCTGAGAACATTAAAATCATGATTCTTTGTGTTCTAAAAGGAAGTCTAAAGCATTTGCTGCTCTCTGCATTCATCTGCAGCAGTAAAATAGGGTGACTGTCACCACGCAGCAGCAAAAGAAAAATGGCAAGTTTATGAAGGATTTAGATGCCCTGGGGGGAGGGCTCTTCTCCACACACCATGACCTCATGAAAACAGATGATCCACCACTGTACAAATTCTCTGCACATGAAAAGGGAGGATGAAATTGAAATATTTTGCCAGTGGCTTCAACAAGTTTAATTCTGGATTTCTGCAGGGAGATACTTAGAAAACCTGCACGTCTTGCCCTGAGATTAGACCCTTTACTATTCCTTTCTGCTTGATGCAATTTACAGTGGTTTTTCCCTGCCTTTCATACTTCTACATCCTGGTAGGGGTCCCTGAAATCTAGATGCTGCTTGTGTTTTGTAACATTGAAAACAACGATAAAGTCTTTCTGTTCTTCTTGCCGTGGTGGCCCTAGCTTATGAGAGAAATGAATGCAGTGAGGTCTGGCCCTGTCTCTGTAATCGTGAAAATATTTGATATTAACTCTCTGGGAACGGTTTGCATGGTCTTGGGTGTTGTCGTTTTAAGCATGGCAGCACATGGGAAATCTCAGGGGATGAAGTGTCTGTAGGGGGAGCCTTTGGACTTGTCAAATTCCCGTATTTAAATCAAACACACACAAACATTCCAAAAATGTGTAGCTTCGTCAAAAAAAAAAAAAAGGTGGTCTTCCAGTTTTTGCATCCCTTAACCTCTGTTTTGTTTCACATCTCTGAGCCGTTGCCTTTACAGGTTTGGAACAACTACGGAAAAAAAAAAGTGTTTAAAAAATAAAAGGTTAAAACCCCACCTTTTTTTCTGCATGTTTGGAAGTGAAAAACATGGTTCAGTTGCTGCTAAAACACACGCTGATACCAGTGTCTTGCAGGGAAAAAAAATTCTGTCCAAAGGGCTCGTTTGTGAACACTTTACAAGGAGCTGGATATGCAGGCACCGTGCTGGACCCTTTGCTAATACTTCCAGCTCTGTAACCTCAGCTATTCAGGTCTCTGTGCTGAAATGTTTAACCCTTTGCTGAGAAAAGGGCCTACTCCAAGGGGAGTATTTAACAAGGCGGCACCTTGCTCCTGGGCCAGGAACATGTTCCTGCTCTCTCTGCTATCAAACTGGGGTTTGAACTGCTGGGGTATTAAATCCAACCTCATTGTCAGCAGCACGGAGCCAAATGTCTGTACTGAGCTTTGCATGGCTATCAAGACCCAGGGAACTGTTTTTAGCGGAGCTCAACAAGAGGTTGGCAGTTGAAATGTTAAAAACTGATGGAAAGGGAAGAAATAACTGCTTGTAGTGGTCGCAGTTTTCTTTGTATCTGGTATTTTGGTCAACATCTGAGCTCTTGAAATACTCCAGGACTTTTACTGCAGTTGTATATTAGCCTAAATTTAATAGAGGAAAGATTTGGCCCCTAAAGATGAGAGAGAACATTTGAAAACATGAATCCGATAGGTTTAGAAATGGAAATTTATTCAACTCTATGATTCTTCTTGACATAACCTGGAGACTGCTTCTCATGTTTCCAGTTGCAGGAACACTGCTACGAGTACTCCTCGGAGCCCTTGAGCCCATCTTTTTTTTTTTTTGCTTTTACCCCAACCCCAGTTGCCTACTCGAAATGAAATGTTGTCCAAACTGCTCGTTCATGAACACTTCACAAGGAGCTGGATATGCAGGCACCATGCTGGACCCTTTGCTAATACTCAGTTAACACTGAGAACTTGAAGGCTCTTTTCTTCTCCCCTCTCACTCAAAAACCATCAAAAGAACAGGTTGCTAAACTGCATCAATGTTCCTTCCAAGCTGAGTTTGTGTGGTAGCTAACGGTGGTGACAGAGAGGCAAAAACTCCTCTCTGGGCCAGCTTCACCACTGGCTGCAGGCTGCATGCCCAGAGGCTGACCTCCTAAGTTAGGCTCTTCTCCTCTGTTATACCTGAGAAACTCGGTGTGCATGTAACTTGCTCCTAGCTTACTCTGTGTAGTTGCTCAGATTTCCAAAGCAGATGGCTCTATGGAGGCGGTCTCACTGCTTGTCTCTGGGAACCAAACAACTGACCTGAGGCAATTTGCTGCTTAACAGGCTTTGGGTGGCAGTTTACACCTTGGAGAAGGTGACTGGTAACTTAGATGATGTTAAAAACTGCTCCCTTGCAGCATCTTATGTGGGTGTATCACTGTGGTTAGGAGCTTAGGTTACTGTCACCAGTTTAGTCTGGTGTTAAGAGCCAAGTTTAGCTGCTCTCAGCTCATGCAGGACAGCAACAGTCAGAGCTCTCACATGCACTTCTGCTTCATTTCACAGATGAAAAAATACCTGGAAGAAGTAGCTCAATGACCAGCTATGTGCTAGTGGGAGAGGAGCTCTGGCTGGCAATTGCCTTTTTACTCCACGTGACCTGGTTCCTTGGTTTTTGTTAAAAACCAAGGAATAAACTGTGCCACCTTTGTTGGGGGTAAAGGTGGCCACTTGGCAGCAATGGACTGGAAACTGAAATCTAGCTTCCCTTCAAGTATGCTGCCTGCTAACTGGCAGGTATTGAAGCAGGGCACCTCACTCCCAGGGTACCTTGGAAATAACCATCTCCATGCAGCAGCCCAAACAGATCAAGGAAAACCTGCTCCTCCGTGTACTTTGAGTACATTGGGGTTTGCTTCTCATGCTCCCAGCAGAAGAGAAGTGAAGAAAGCATCTTGGGAAGCTTTGACAGTCAGGCTTTGGGTTTGAAGGTGACAGGTGAGGTTTGGAGCTTCCCCTGGGACTCCTTACCAGGGGAAACCTTTAAAAATTAAAAGGAAAGTTTCATGGAGCACTGATAGTTTCTGGTTCTGGGAGGATCTTTGTCCTGAAGCTGCAGTGTGGAGCATGTACAGTATTGGCCGTAGCTTAGTCCCTTGAACTGAAAGTACTGGGTTCGTCCATTGAATACAGAGATGTGCAGTACTGGGAATACACAAATGCTATGGACCAGACTAGGTATAAATAAACCAAAATCCAGGCAGGACATGAGGAAAACAAATAGTGTGACCCAGACTTCTCAATTTTCTCAAGAGATAAAATTTCTCCTGTAGAGAGGTGGGGGTTGGTCTGTTCTCCCATGTGATAAATGATAGGACAAGAGGAAACGGTCTCAAGTTGTGCCAGGGGAGGTTTAGGTTGGATATTAGGAAAAATTTCTTCACAGAAAGAGTTGTCAAGCACTGGAACAGGCTGCCCAGGGAAGTGGTGGAGTCACCAGCCCTGGAGGGATTTAGGAGACATGTAGATGTGGTGCACAGGGACGTGGTTTAGTGGCGACCTGGCAGTGCTGGGCTAACAGTTGGACTTGATGATCTTGAAGGTCTTTTCAAACCAGAACAATTCTATGATTCTATGTTTTTCATTGTTTGGGGATTTGGTGTGGTTGGTTTTTGTTTTTGTTTGTGTGAGGGTTTTTTGTTTGTTTTTTTTTCATTTGTTTGTGTTTGTTTCTTTTGTTGTTGTTTTGGGTTTTTATAGATGTATTATTTTCATTGCTATTTTATGTCTTTTTCCTTTTTAAAAGGCTGTATGACTTTAAGTGCAGTATTTGTACTGGCATCATGCGTATAACATGCAGTCTCAAAATTCACAACATATATGTTCTCAAAAGTTCTTTCCTTGTGCCTATTTTCTTTCCTGGGGCACATCGCTTTCAAGAAAATGTCAAGAAGCTCCTTTAAATTCCATCCCCAAAAGTGAAACTGAAATAACTTAATCAGGATGCTTCTACCATGAGGAAGATGACAGAGACTGTGAGATGCTCCCGTGTGGCTGAAGCACTACTGTCCATGAACCGGGTGGTTGGAGACTTCATCTCAGCAGACTGCTGCTGCTGAGATCGAAGTGACAGGCAAAAGCAGGACAAGCTGGGGCCAGCCCTGAGAACGCAGTAAGGCACAGCCTGCCGTAAGCCAGTCTGTGGCATTTTCAGTTTCTCCCTTTGGCCAAGGCTCTGATCTTTTGTGGAGACTTAATGCTCTGTGGACCTGTTCTCCTGCAATTTTCATGCATTAGTGATTTCTTGTCAGCAACAGCGCGTGAGCTCCCACGCAGCGGTGGAGGTGGCTAATGGGGTCTTCAAACTCTGCGAGGGATGGGAACAACAAGGTAATTTCTTACCTTTGATGATGATGCTGGGGGGATAGATGGCAACGTGAGTGATTTTTCTATATGGGATAAAAACAGGTTGCAGAAAAGAGCTGTTAAAGAAGAGCAGTCCCAACCCTAGTTTTTCCAAAGCAGAGTCTCAGGCTTAGAGCCTCATAAAAATAAACAATTTAATAGAATGGTACCGCAGCAGGGGCAGCTTGAGCTGAGTGCCTCTGGAGAGGGACCCCAAACAAAGAAATCCCTGGGCATTTATACCCTTACATACTATGCATCTGCCCTTCATGTGATCTTCGCATGCCTTGCATGCACCCTTTGGTCCGATGGTGATTCTGGCTTGAGATCCTGAAATCTACCTTCTGACTCCTTACTGGATTCCTTCACTGTCTTCAGGAAGCAGGCCGTTATCTTGACTAGTTGCAGATACCATTGATGGTTGTAGCCTTAAAGCCTCCTAATCTTTTGATTTACAGCGGTTCTGGAGGCCCTACTTTGACTAAGTAGATACAGTTCAGTGAACCCTAGTGAAGATCTACAGCTCGTGGCCTAAGACTTCAACAGATGTAGCTACTCACATGAAGTAAGTGAAGCTAAGCAAACAGCATCCTAAAGCAAACAACTTTGTATTTCTAAGTGATACATTCTGTTTAAAACTTATTTATTTAAGGTAAACAACTAGTATCTCTTAACAAGAACAACAAAAATATTGAGGCTGTTTGCTTTATTGAAGACAGGGCAGCAACTGTTTGAAGTAAGTCACAAATATTTTGTCCCAGGGAGAAAATACAGTAGAATAAAGATCTCTTTAAGGGACGAAGCCCTATGGGGAGCCAAGCGGCTGAAACAACACCCTACTGCTGGGCCATGGTGCCCACATCACCCAAAACCCTGGGGTTGCCTGCAGCCACCTCCACCAGGACACATCCCCTACTGGTCATTCCCATGTCCTGTCTTTGAAAAGCTGCTATTTCTTGGGGGCAATGTGGACATTATCCACAGCCCTGCCGGGGCACCTCTGGAGGCTTGAGACCACGTTCATGTGACTGCAGCCCAAAACCTTTTCTTTCTTGCTGAGCTTCCCTTGTTTTGCTCATAAGGGTCCACCTCATCTTGCAGAAATGGGGCATCATATTTTGCTTCCATGTTGCTCTTCCTCCATGAACAGGGGAAAGCGACTTCTCCGTCCTTTTGAAACCTCAACCCTGAGGCATGCTGGACATGTACCTTACAACTGGTGTGGTTCTGGCCTCCTGCTCCAACCCTGTACTAATCCAAGCCTCGTGTCTCTGGTTGTGTTGGGGTATGGACTCCTAGCATTGGTCTACATTTATGCTATTATCGAAGAAAAGGACTACTGTTAAGTGTGGTCGAAAAACATAATGAGATGTAAAGTGCATGTCTTTATGAGCAGAATAGACCCTCACCCGATCGGACACTCCCAGCTCTGCTCTCAGCTGGTACTTTTCCTCATGAGGAAACCTCCAGCTCAGTCTTTCCAAAGTCATTTCCCTCCATTATCAAACCTCACATGGACCTGTGTGAGTTTGTCCTCTCACTGCAGAAACCAGCGGCTTTGTAATTCCACCACAGTTTGGTTAAAAAGGAAATGTTGCTCCTATGTCTGTGGCAAAGTGGAGCATGACCACAGAGCTGCCGAACACCAAGTGCCTTCTGTTTGTGTGAATGATTGTGGCCTGTTGAAAAAAAAAACCCTCGTTGTCATATCCAAATGTGGTTAGACAACACAGGCCAAAAAAAAAAAAAAAAAGAATTTATAAAAATCAGCAGCCTAAGGGAGAATTTAAGAAGAGTTCATCAGCTCTGCAGCTTCGGGGAGATTGTTTCTCACAGTAATTAGCAGACAATGATGATGGTGCCAGACTGATGTAAAGTATTAGAGCTTTGGAGGTGAAAGATGGTGGACTGGGTTGGAGCAAGAGGTTTATGGTTCTGGTCCAACCAGAGAGGCAGGCAGGGGTGCAGGCAGAGAGGGACGCACTTGCTGGGTCAGCATTACATTTCAAAGCAGTTGGCTGACTTATCTTTTCCTTTTTTTTTTTTTTTTTTCCCCTCCTTTTTGCAGGAATTTTATATAAATTGCATTTTGTGAAGTACAAGGTTGGGAGCTGATGTGCCCTCGGCCATGGATGCATCACTGATGTCCTAGCCAGCCTTCACCTGGTGTTTTTAGTGGCATCTGGACAGCAAGACCAGGGCTGTGACTCAAGCAAATGCATCACAAAAAACTCAAGTAGTGAAAAGTTTAGATGAAGGCAAGTTAATTAACCCTTGGAAGGCTGTAATGTCTTGAACTGTAGTTCATCATTTGTCTTAGTCATAATTGCATGACTGGTTTTTTAATACCATTTGGCAAGGGTATTAATTTTCTTTAAGAGGTGGTGTCACGTGTGGTTTTGCTCCTTGTTTTTCCTTGGTGAGTAACATATGAATCTTTATAGGTGGCAGTTCAGGATTTCTGCAAGAGGAGGAAATTAATGTACTGCCGTTAGGTGTATTAAAGTGATAATTAAGACCTTCCGCTGCGTTATACAGCCTGTGTCCTAATAAAAGGGGTTTTTTTGTTTGGTTTTTTGTTGTTGTTGTTGGTTTTTTTTCATGTTGTATTTGAAAAGAAAGCTCTTCTTAGCTTTTTTAATAATTCTTATTGACCTTTCTTCCTCCAGGACTTTCCTGGGTCTCTGGCTGCTGCCCTAACACACTTCTCCCAGTGTTACAGCCGGTCACAGCTCCCTCTCACGTGCCCTGTGGCTGCCTGTTCCCTCTTTAAATAGTTCATTGGCAACTGTTCATGCCCTCACCTCGCAGCCCTGGGATCACATGGTTTCCCTCTGATCTCAGACTCTTCAGCAAGTCCATGGTGAAAGCCACCAGAGAAGCCCCATCAGTAGCTGCAGAGCCAACGGCAGGTAGACCCATCCAAAAACAGAGTGACGGTGCCAAAAGCAGAAATCACCTAACATGAAAGCAGAAACTGTTTTGTGTCATGGACTGGCTGAAATATGGAAGTTGTGAAGAGACCAGGGAAAAGGTGAATCGTCCTTCCTGCACTGGTTTTAACGTTGGTTGGTTTTTTCCCAGCTCACTGCTTTTCTACTCTCTGGGGGCGGATGGAAAACCTCTTGTCAGAAATTAAAAAATAAACCTGTGCTGGATTCATAGTCATGAAGAGGGTTTGCTGAAACTGCTTTAGAAACCAGTCCACAGAGAGGTTAGTAAATCAGTGAGTACTTAGCTATGCCCTTCCATATACAGTGTGAAAGATGACCAAAGTGTCTTGGTGTCCTTGAAAGAGGCAGCAGGACCCGGAGGCAGCTCCTACTTCAGTGATCTCTGCAAAGCAGAGAAGGGATGGGACTTGCCAAGGCTGGAGGAGCTGATGGCCCTGGACAAAGAGAGTGCTCTGACATCTCCAAGCAAGGGCAGAGACTAACCAGCATGGTTCTTCTTAGTGGAATCGTGACTGGGAAGATTAATGCACAATTATAAACCCCAGTTACGTTACTGTAAAGGTTAGTATATACCAGAGTGCCTCTAAAGGTGTTGGGCTGTTGAACCTCCATCCTTGGAGACATTCAAAACTGCTGCAACAGGCTTCAAGCAACCTGATTTAAGCAGGGTTTTGAACCAAATGTCCTTTCCAAACTCCGCTGTGCTATTAGTCATCCACCTTTGCCAACACATTTAGCTCATAACCACCAGATTCAAGATCATGGAAAAGCAGATCACCTTAACAACTAAATACTGACCAGGTCAGTTAAAGAGAGCTGATGGAAGCTACTGGAAGAGTCTGGAGGTGGGATGCAAGTTATAACAAGGGTGGTGGAGGGGAAAAAAAAAAAAGCAGCAAGAACCACCCTGCTGTTCCAAACTTCTCTTTTTGGCTTTGAGAGAGACAACATCAGGAATAACAAGCGGATGGTCTTAGCATCCAGAGAAGCTGCTAAAAAGGGATCTTGACCAACCAGAGTGGGTTCTGGGGCCAATAACCCAAAGAATGCTTCAAATTTGTGACAAACCTGAAAGGAAGTATCCGAAGGATTTTTATTTTGCCTGCTACTAAGAGAGAAGCTGTGTTATTTTAGAAACTGGTCCAGAGGCTGTAACATCTGTCACACACCCAAGAAGATAGAAACTCTAAGTTTGATGGTGCCTTCCTTGCTTGAGTCTGTAAGCGCAGATGTTTAAGGGATTAATGCTACTCTTGTGGCAGTGGCTCTCATGCAGAATTGCCAAGAAAAAGAGGCAACAAACTTCCCTCCCCAGAGCTGCCTACTTCCTGCAAACCTCCATGCTGGTCCCTTTGAACCAGGCAGGAGTTTTGACACTGAAGCATTTAAGTGCTGTTCGGTGAGTGTCCCACAAGCATTTGAATAGAGTGGTGCAGGGCTCGTTAGATTGACTTGTTTTAACATGCTTTCCACCACAGGAGAAAAGAGATAATAATGAGAAGTAAACTGTGTTGCTGTTTCAAATGTTATGACCCGGCATCGTTTTGACAGCCTCTAACAATGGCATAAATGAGCTGAGTAATGTGACTGAGCATCTAGAAAAGCCTTATTCCAGAAAACAAGGCTAGTCCATCACGTGGTGCCTCATGAGACAGGGTATTTTGCCAAATTACTGCTCCAGGGGAAGTGAGAACACTTTCAGTAACCAGGATGTTGCTTCACCAGTTTCAGGCATTCAGTGTTCCTACTGCCAAGAATAACTCCTTCTTCCCCACCTCCTGTTTTAATTCATAATTGGTGGTATCTTCCAAAGACTGGTGGTTACCTCTATTTGCTGCTAGAAGAGCATAATTTTCCTCTAAAAAACCCCACTCATGGGGGAATGGGAAAGCTTCAGTACCTTCCTTAACTACCAGTAGACAATCCTATAGAGTCAAATGCACGCATTAAGAGCCAATTAAGAGTTAAACATTACCAAGACGACACTTTAATCTGTGTTGAGTTTAAACTATTGCTGATCTCCCACCCTAATGTACAATACTCTACTTTGAACATATGAGATGCAAGATTGAAACATCAGCAAACTCAATAAGGAGAAATTTTCTGGTATGGTAATGCAACACAGAGCCTTTAGCATTGTGCCTCTAGGATGTGTCTTCAAAATAGCCGGATGGGCCTGCAAGATGTGGGTTTTTCATGTGCTGGCAACTGGGTTGCATGGTATGACCATGTCTACAGTCTTCAGAACTGCTTGGTCCAGCTCTGACAGTCAAATAACCAACACTGGAGAGTTGTGTGTTAGAAGCAAATGATGACCACCTACAACATGCCAAAGGCAGATCTACCTGCTTACGTCAACTGCAAAGATTAAAGATGTAATTTTGTCCTCTTTACCATGTCCACATGTTTGTCATATAATTAATGATACGATTCAGTGCTGTTTAAGTAGACTCATAACCATGATCACTTTGGCCAGAGCAACACTGGAGCACTATTTTATAGCATATAATTGTTCTGCTACATTAACACAGCTAAAAAATGTGACTTCTTCCATTGGGAAGGATTTCTTTTATTGAGACCTTCCTAAAAATGTCAGATTCTGTATCTCAACAAATGTTTGAGCTCTCTACTCCAGCTGCTGCCTTCTATGAAATGAGGCTACTAACATCACAAGTAACAGCTGGATGATTAATTCCTTAACTGTAAAATGCTCTGGTATCAACAGAAGTATTCACCGTGTATTTCTCCTTGGTGTTTCTAGGTTAAGTTCTTCCTTGAAAGCAGCCAACTTCTGCTGCCAGAAGATTCTGTATCCTTTCTCTCCCCTTCCCCAACCTCTTTCATTTGTTTCATAATAAAGTAGGGACTACTATGAAATTTCTTAATTTTAACCCTGAATAACAGAACTTTGGGTATAGGGAGCCCTCAGGCACACACCTTACAGGTCTTTTCAATGGTAGGTTGAGCTGGATTGGACAAGGACCATCACTGCAACAAGAGACCCAGCCCCATCGTGAGCTGCCAGGGACATTTTGGCTGCCCCGGATGCCACTGAGCATGGAGAGCCCTTTGGTTACCAACCTGCCTGTGTCCGTAGGTTCCCATGGTTACCAACCATTACTTGTAGAGTGGTCTCATCCAGTTTGAAAACTGCTGAGAGATGGAGCTTCGTCTTGGCCGTTTGGGTCACCATGAGGATATTTAGAGGTTGACTGGCCATGCAGATGTGTTTCCAAGCACCTAGAAGTCAGATTTGATTTCTTTATATTGAAATATAATCCAAGGAGAACGAGGTACCATTTCCATTACATTAGCATTTGATAAAAACAACAAATGGAAAAGAAAGACCCAAAACAAGCAATGCAGAAATGAATATGTACACATCCTTGAACCGCATTATGCCATCCGATCCTGACTCACATACACGGCTCAAAGCTTATACCTGTAGATGCTGCATTAAAACCAATTTGCTGCTGGCTGTTGCCAAGTCCTGTGCTCAGGCTGCTCCAGTTCAGCCATTCCCTTTTAGCAGCTGCTGCTTTTCCAGGTGATTCGAGCTGAGCGAAAAGAGGCATGGGGCATGGTCAAACACCCGTCCTGTGGGGAGTAGCCCCCATCACAATAGCTGCATCAAGGCTGGGAGCTGAGAAAGAAAATAACCTCCTCTGCCCCTTGTGAGCATCTCTGGTATAATTTACATTGCTCTGGTAAAAAGCATTCCTGCTGGAGCACTGGACACGCACGCAATGGATGAGCAGAGCCTGGCGACAGCAGGACAAGCTGCAGACAGTGACGAGAGGCCAAGAGACAGGGCCAAAAATGTTCCACGGTGTGAGTTCTGCTCAGAGGTCTTCTTGGTGGGTTTCCATGGTGAGTGGCTGGGTGTTTTGCAAGGCATGTGAGCTGCAGGTCTGCTCATTTTAGGGGATACCTGGAAGCTGAGATCCTCTGCAACAAATCTGCTGACAGTGACGAGTAGGAAAAGTCCACTTGAGGTTCAGGTTCGCTCTGCAGCTTGCGTCCTCCCTGCCAGCCCTATGAGAGACCGCTCTCAGGATGGGGAGCTCTGCTCTGGACCCCGCAGTAGCTCTCCCAGGGCAGCCAGTGCTTCCTGCAGGCCCTGGCCGGTGTGGGCACTGCATCCCAGGAGCACCCAGCGGTGCCCCGCCAGCTGCCCCTGCTGCAGCCTCACCCCCAGCTCGCTGGTGGCCAGTGCTCCTGGCACCTCCTGCTTGTTGGCCAGGAGGAGGACAGGGACTCCAGTCATGCTGGGGTGGCTCAGGGCTTCCTCCAGAGCTGCCACCGCTTCGGGCAGCCGAGCCGTATCTGTGCTGTCGAGCACAAAGATGAGGGTGTTGGTGTCCTCCAGGTAATCAGGCCAGCTTGCCCGTAGGCTGTCTTGTCCTCCAACGTCCCAGATGTTGAAGGACATGTTACAGGGTGTTTGCAGAGACTCCACATTGAAACCAACTGTGGGGCAGGTCTCCACAGCCTGGCCGCTCTTTAGTTTGTACAGAAGGGTGGATTTGCCAGCAAAGTCGAGCCCCAGCATGACAACTCGAGCATCCCTTTTCTGCTGGCCTTTGGAAAACAGCTTCCCCATCAAGATGCTGCTGCAACTGTGGAAAAAAAAAAAAAAAAAGAAAAAATTGCAGCCAAAAAAAGAAAGCAAGCGTATTTCCTCAATAATGTCAGTTAATAACAGAGTGCTCAGTCCTGCCTCTCCACGAGACACCTTAGGTTTGCTGAAGAAAGAGACAGGCAGCTTGCTCTTGCTTCCCGTTGTAGTTCAAATGAGGATAAAGCTGTTATTTATGAGGTGTGGAGCAGAGCCAGGGAGTGTCGTTTGAAACAACAGCTTCTATACCTCAGCTCCGCTACCACTCACTTCCATTTTCATTCGTGACCTGAAGTGATCGGTGCAAAAGAGAGCCAACATTTTGCAGGAAGAGGTGGGGAGGTGGTGGAGCAAGTTTCCTCCTCACCACATAGATAAATAAATGAGCCTTTGTTCATTGGCTTCTGTAGGGGAAATCCACCCCCACACCCCCCCCGCCAGGACAGGACAAGGAGGAACCTGGGTTTCAGAGGAGGGTTACTCTGGAAATCTGCTGAATCACAGTTCGAGGGTGTGGATTTAAACATGAGCACCGAGACGACTGACAATATTTCTGCCAGTCTTCTGTTAAAAAGTATAAACCCAACCTCTGTAGCATCAGCTTTTCTGACCTGTTGTGCAGACAGTAACGACAGCAATTAAAAAAAAAAATAAAAAAAATGCACACGAGCATGTTCTCCTAATGTCTCATTGGAATATGACTAGTCAAAATGCCTTCCCTGGGGTGAAAAATCTATAAAATTCTTTACATCGAGGTATTTACTGCACTTTAACTTTTGTAAGTGAAGCAAAGTCAGTCCTCTGTGGCTGAAGGGTTAAAAACGTGCCTTGAAAGAAGGAAAAAATGTTTAACAAGACTTGCACCACTTGAACTTTACACACCGGAGGCAAAAATGTGCTGCTGAAACAGCTCCGAGAGTCACTTGTGCAAGAGCAGCTGTTGGTAGCCAGGTAGAATCCCAGCAAAGCCAGTATTTACCTTCTTTATTGGTTGGGTTTTGCTCCTAAAAGGCTGCCCAGAGGCGTGCAGAGCTGAAAGCAGCTGTGACTTTAACACAGAGCTGCTCTCCACCCGTCTTTATTTGAGGATGAAGAAGGAAATGTGATTCATCTGCACTTCCCTGAGACCGCGAGGAGCTTCCAGGCATCTGTAGGAGATGCAGTTTCCCCAGCGATGATCCCCACGTGATGCCTCCATGTCTCAAGCCACTGTTGCTGGGGATGAAGTTCAGCACATGGAAGGGACCGTCTGGTCAGTGACTAGGTCACTGATAGTCAACCAGAGGCATATTTCTTACCCCGAGGGCAAGATGTGTCAGTTTTCCACCTTTTAAAGAAGGGAAGATGAATGAGAAACAAAAGAAAACACAGAGTCCAGCCCAGATAGACTGCACAGGATTGCAAAGGGTTCCTACAGACCATGTTTTGCAAGGTATTTATGTGATATATGTCTCTCCTATAGTTATCCCACAGAGCTGGTTGGCATTTTTAGCCCCTACGAGCTTTGTGCAGCTTGTGAGCATGTAAGATGTGTTGCTACGATCAGGCTTTAGGTTAATTCAAAAGCTAATGCTTATTTACAGCAGTTGTTGCAGAGTTAATAGATCAGTAGAAATGCACCACCATGCATGGGATATATCATGCAGTACATGTTCACATGTGCTCTTTTCTGAAACTGGTCTATAAAGGGAAAAAGGGCAGGAAGCTCTCTGGATGGGAATAAAAAAAAAAAAGAGAAGTACACAGCGCAGTGGATCCTGATCCTTCAGAGATCTATTTGCACACTTTTCAGTGCGTGCTGCTGCCCAAGGGTTACCCATTTCTCCGAGTTCCTAATTTTTAAAAAGAAGTTGAATTGTTGTCTGGCTTCTTAATCTGCTTGTTCTTCATGTCGGGAAAACCTTTCTCCCCATATTGCATTGGATGATCAACGTGGTTGGTGTTTCTTGATGTCCCAGTGAGTCGAGTGAATTGTCTCGTGATCTTTCCATCTTTTTCCAGCCTTTGCTACTGCTCGTCTTCTCCGAGGCTTGGTAGGAGGCTGTGGTACACATCTGCTTCATCTCACTGGACATTCATAGCACTGAGATTTCTGTTAAGTAAACTAAAACATAGATAAAGGGAGCAAGGGTAGAGATTCTACCACCAAATGAACAGTTGAGTATTTGAAATATGATGTGATGGAGGATGCAATAGCATCACTTTTTATCATGCTACAGAAATAGGCTATTTCTGTTAACAAATTAAAAAAAAAATAAAAAAAAGAAAGAAAAAGAAGAAATAAAGCCAGAAAAAAGAATGCAACTAGGGTACAGTTTTATTGAAGATTGCTTTCAGGTGTTCTATGGCACAGAATAGAGTGATTCATGGGCAAACAGAGGCAATGCTATATTCTTTTTTACCATTCTCATGCTGTACGTATTGAACTGCAGCCTATTTTCTTTCTTCTTGCCAATTACTCCAAATCTGGGGTGCAAACTGTGCCTACAGAGTCTGTTCCACCATGTTATAAAAGCATCGCATTTCCTATAAATAATACATGGCAGCAATTGCCAGCCTGTTTAAGAAAGAATGAAAGAAAAGAAAGTAAAAGCAGATGAGATGAGCTCTGAGTGAGTCTCTTGCCAGAGCAGAAAGGCCGTGTGCTAAATAATTCAGAAATTGTGCTTAGAGACAAGGACAGCCCCTACCCCAGCTACACCTTATGTGGGCAGAGCAAATGTTCTTGCCTCATGTTTCATGTCTCCAAATTCACAGGAACAAGGCAAATTGATCACCAATTCCATTTATAATTTCATAGAATTTCAGTCAATTTATATGTTTGCTGTTTGTTAGGCATGCATTCCCCTGTTTCCTAGATATTCATCACAAGAGTCAAAATAGTCAGGACTACTAATACCGGAGAGATCCCTCCCTCCTTCCCTTTCCCTAAATATTCCAGTAACTGGAATTTTGGCCCAGTCACTGGATTCTCTGTCAAAGCATTTTGCCCTCCCTCCATGCAGCACAGGCAGGACGAAGAAAGAGACTTTAAACTGAAAGAGGGTAGGTTTAGGCTGGACATAAGGAGGTAATTTTTTACAATAAGGGCAGTGAGACCCTAGCACAGGTTGCCCAGAGAAGTTGTGGATGCCCCATCCCTGGAAGTGTTCAAGGCCAGGTTGGATGGGGCTTTGACCAACCTGCGCTAGTGGGAGGTGTCCCTGACCATGGCAGTAGGGTTGAACTAGATGACCTTTAAAGGTCTAACCCTAACACAAACCATTCACCGATTCTATGATTCTGTGACCTGCAGCAGGACATGCAACATGGGCTTTGGAGAACAAGCTGATAGTTGATTGCTCCCTAGAGAGACCATGTAATCTCAGGGTTACACCCTAACAGTCTTAGCATGGCTGTCAAGATAGTCCTCATGGCTGTGACGTCATACACCAAAGCAGGGTGAGCTCTGAAGGACGTAGGTCTAATTCTAACCAATTCACTGGAAATCAGTATTAATCATGTAGCAAAGATATGGCCTAGTTCATCAGAGATGCTTCTTGAGAAGGAAGTACCCCTTATTACATGTTACCAAACTACCAGAAGTATCCTGAAAAACAAGTCAGAAACTTCCAAGCAAACTGCACCTCGGTCCTCCCCTTAGTGCGAAACACTTCACACTCACAGGCATTGTGCAGCCACTGCTGTCTCTTCTGTCAGACTCACAGTGACCTTTGCATCACAGAGGTAATTAGAAGCATGTGAAAGTTTAGTGCCCCTTCCCACTGAAACCAAAAGATTTTCTTCACTAAAACTATAAATAGTTTCATCATCGTTTTTCATCCCAAACTGAATTTCTTTGTAGATATGTGGATAGTGTGGGTATAATACCGGTCATTTCTAAAAGACCTCACTAATCTCACCAAATAATATTCACGATATCCACGTGAGTGTCAGGATGCTGAGAGCCTCACCAGCCCTAACCAGCTTCCCTGGGGGTGTCCTCACAGTGTCCCCAGGCAGTGTCCCCAGCAGTGATCCTGTGGAGCTCGAGACAGGTGCTTTCCCCCCAGCACAGCCCTCTGACAGGCACAACCCAGAGGTGGAAGGAGAGGGGGTGGGAGATTGATTCAGCCCATGTCACCTCTTTGGAAGGCAGCTCTGGGAAACACAACCCTCAGCAGAGCCAGGAATTACAGGAGTAGATCTGGTCCTTACCATGAATGCTTGTCCTAATGGCATCTGCTTGGAGGAACACGTAGATCCCACCCCAGTGAAGGCAGAGTGTACCTCCCCATCCACACTTGTTTCTGTCTCTGACAAAAGCCACCAAAGCTGTCATTCACCCAGACCTGTCAATGTTACCTGAAAGATTTCCTCCCTAAATCATCCACAGAAGGACCACCAATGGAGGGGGGTGTTCCAACTAGCAACTGTCAAGAAAGCCTGCTGGGAGCTGAAGGAGGCCCTGGGCACAGGTGGATGTGTTGAACTGGAGAGCCCACCTGTGTCCCCACTGGCAGTCAACTCAAAGGGGACTTCTTCTGAGTTTGGGCTGTGAGAGCTCCTTGCAAAGCTGTGGGGGGGTCACTGGGTTTGCCCTAGCTGGGACCTCAAGCTGAAGCCACAACAAAGACAAATGTCATGCTTTGGGCTTAGTCTGGCCTTTTTTGTATCTAGGTCCTTTCCCCTTGTTCTGCCCCTGATTTCTGTCGTGCCCATGGGAAACTCACCTCATGTTCTTCTCCAGTACTCTCCATGCTACTGAAAAGCAGTTTCCTTCATCAAATGTTTGTCCCAAGAAGCAAGGCCGAAACAGAGACCACGGGATGTGCTGGGCTGACAGAACATCCCATTTCCAGTGCCACCAGGAATGGCCACCAGCACCTCTCTCAGAATGCTTGATGAGCACCTGAAGGGCAGGTGCTTAACATCTGCTGTGCATTTTGTTGTGTGAATCTTGTCACTCTGAACTTCTGGGAGTCAGTCAACAACTTTGAGCAACCATATGTTGTCAAGAGATGTCACCCCAGGCAGGCTTTTCTAAAGCACATCAAAGCCTGTGGCTGTATTGTGTGGTTTTCAGAGCATGCTAAATCAGCTTCCAAAGGCAGCAGCCACTAGAACACAAACATGCCCACAGATATGAGGTCCCGCTCCCTGTTCCACACAGTTGGATACCATGAAAGGGTTTGGATGTTTGTTTGCTTTCCATTTCATAGCACCCTGCTATGTCGCACCTGTCAGTGAGACAGACAAACTGCAAAAGACAAAATACAGCTGCCCAAAGTTGTTTAACCAGCACAGCACTGGCCATGGCTAAGCTCTGAGCAGAACAGCTTACTTCTGAGTTCTGCCTTGCAGAACATCCATGTACGTTTTCCCCCATGTCACAGGTTTGGACTGGAGAACTGCAGGATGGGAAAGCTCAAAGACTTTCCCTACATGTGTCTATGGCCTCCAGCAGCCTCCTGCTTGTGGATAAGCTCAGTGGCATGACAGAAGCCCAGCTTTTCCTGTGGTTGGGCTCAGTGTTCACAGCAGGTTGAATGGACACAATGAGCTGGTCCTTGGACCTAGAAATTTTGAGTGCCCAGGACAGGTCATAATAGTCTCCATCTGAACTTCCATGAGAGATGTTCTCCTCATTGTAACTGACCGGCACTGCCTGAAATAGTGTCAAACATGACACGACGCCCATTTGTTTGTCCTCAGCACTCTTGAAAAGAAAGGGTATATGCTCCAGAGTGTCTGGGAAAGGTTTGATGCTTTTTTGGATGTTGTTTAGTCAACGTTTTCCTGTTGTTCAATTTCTGTATGCCTCAGCTGGAACAGAAAGCTATTGAGAAGATGTCAGGGACCTGAGGGCCTCAGTCCTTTTTCAGGGAGGTGCCTGATGCCCAGGGTTGGTGCTGTCCCTGTGTGCCCCCCCAGTCTGCCCACTCCCTGTCTGGGAGCAGTGGGATGGGCCTTCGCTGCCAGACCCTGCCCTGACACACCATTGGGAGCCCTCATTGCACCCTGACAGCGAGATAGATGTGGAGAAATACAGCACTGAGCAAAGACTTTCCTCTCATGTTCTCACCCCTTAGCTGGCAGGTGTTGCAACAGTTGGTGAAGAAAGTATTTACCTTGCTCTAATTTCTGTTTGAAGTGCTACATCTTTTGCATACGACTGTAGAATATTTTTCACATATAGTGTTACTCCACTCTCCGAATTTATAATTTTCAAAGCTGTTTAGAACTTTACCAGGATGCAGGGCCTCCCTGTAGACTCATTTATTTAGGTGGCTTTTGTTTCCCCACGTAAATTAGCAATACTCTGTACTCTGCTCCCATTCCTGATCCTTTTTATGTCTTAGATTCTTCCTCCTTGACTCCTGACATCTCAGCTTTGTTTCCTCGGGGCAATTCAAAACTGAGCTTCTTTGGCTTCCTTACCTATCCTAACACTATCACTCCCTTTTCTGAGACTATTCATTAGCTCTTCCTCTTACGGTTGGTCTCTGTCCCAGTTTAGGCCATACATTCATCTATGCTACATACTGCACACATGCTGGTTTAGTTGAAATACAGGTCTGACTATCTCAAAATGCCTTAATATCAATTCTTCCATTATTCTTAATGTTTCTAGTCGAAAATGAAAAAAAAAGAAAAAAAATAGGTACACTTAGAAAAATATCAATGCTATGTGTGCCCCAAAAAAAGGCTTTTACTCCATCCTCTCATGTTTCCTAGTATTTGTTCCTCCATCTGTTGAATGCCAAAGCTATGAAGCAAGGGCTGTTTCATTTTTTTACTATTCCTTCTGTCACTATCAAGAGGAAGCCCTACAGAGTCAAGAGGAAGCCCTAGAGAGGCTACCTCGTGATGCTTAACCCACACTGCCTACCTGCACTATACATAATAGAGAAAATATCTTATCTGTTACTTCTCCGAGAAGCACAAATCACAGCTTGGAGGTCCGCTGACAAAGCCCATCTCACCAGATTAGTCTGGCAGAAATTCTGCTTTGCAATATACAAATCCAGTTCCCCTTAATGGGCCTTCCCTCGTTCCAGTACCACAGAAAGAAACGTGATCAACATGACAGTGTCTCAGCATGGACCTGAAAATGCCCTTTGTACAACTTGCCAAGATCCAGAGCAATAGTGGGGTCTCACTCTCAGCACTCTTTAGGTTCAGGGATTTTGGATGCAAGGTTTTGTTTGATCATTTGCTTTTAGTTTTTGTCTTGGATTACATGTTTAGGGAATTTTATAAAAGAAAGGAAATGTATTGAAAAGATACCAGAAATTATCAAGAAGAATGAAAGCTACAAACTGACCTTTACTACCTTTCTATCTGGTTGAAAGCCAAGGAAAGGTGGGAAAATTAAGGAATTGTATTTATTCTGGCTGGCCACCGAGTGTCACTGTTGTCCCGCACATTTCTCAGTGCAGGGCCTTTCTCCAGAGGACTCCCAACAGCTCCGGCCAAACTTCGGATGGCAGAGCTCCTGCTTTGCTAAGGAGGAAGGCTTCTGGTGGATGAGAAGCTCAACATGAGCCATCAGTGTGCTCTCGCAGCCCAGAGGGCCGGTCGTATCCTGGGCTGCATCAAGAGAAGCATGGCCAGCAGGTCGAGGAAGGTGATTCTCCCCCTCTACTCTGCTCTCGTGAGACCTCACCTGGAGTACTGTGTCCAGTTCTGGAGCCCCTATTCCAGGAACGATATGGAAGTGCTGGAACGTGTCCAGAGAAGGGTCACGAGGATGCTCAGAGGGCTGGAGCACCTCTCCTATGAGGACAGACTGAGAGAGTTGGGGCTGTTCAGTCTGGAAAAGAGAAGGCTCCAAGGGAGACCTTATTGTGGCCTTCCAGTATCTGAAGGGGGCCTACAAGAAAGCTGGGGAGGGACTTCTTAGGCTGTCGGGCAGTG
>WUAM01000355.1:232305-255406 GCA_024336885.1 Actenoides hombroni
ATTTTTTTTTCTCCCATAGAATAAACTTCTCCCATAGAATTCCCACAAGAATAAAACTAAACTTTGGGATTTCCTGGGTTTTTCATAAGGTTCTGTGGAGTTTTACATGATAACTTGGGTTTGAACAGTTGTTGGTTGTTGAACTGCAGCTCTCATAGTTTGTATAGTATTCAAACTGTCGAATTCTGAAAGTATTTCAGAGCTGCCAGACATGATGATGAAGTTCACTGTTCTTTGCTTGAAGAGTCTGCAACCCAAAGCAAATAAAGGCTAGGGAGACTTTGCAAGAGTGCAGTAAATTATTTATGAGTAACCAACGAATACAGAATTAATGAAGTTGGGCCTTTTCCAGTACCTACAGTTAACGTTGTTTACGTTAGCTTTAAGTACTGAAAAATAACACATTGCAGTGCTAAATGAACAACTCCTGAGATATTTAACATCAACTAGACTAAGGTAATGCGTGCGATAATTTTGTTTCTCCTCTCTGTTTTGTTTAGTAGTAATGCTTATACATTTACTTACAGATTGCCTGTGGCTATGCGCACACACTAGCACTAACAGATGAGGGTTTGCTCTATGCCTGGGGAGCTAACACTTACGGGCAGCTGGGAACTGGCAATAAAAGTAACCAGCTAAGCCCGGTGCAGATCATGATGGAAAAAGAAAGGTAATCTTGCTGAAGCTGTTTCTGGATATGTCTGAGCACGTGTTAATGCGGTCTCCAGTACTGGTAGCATGTGTGTGTAGGGCTTAGTGGTCTGTTTCCCTAATGTTAAAAGCATGGGAAAGGATGGTAACTTACTGTTTGTTGTGGATTGAATGCTTTTTGTTATCTGTAATGATTATTGAAAGTGAACATACTTTGCATTTACCTGTTACCGAAAGATAATGAATGACTAAGTGTTAGGCTATGCTAAATATTGTTCCTTTGGCTATAAATTTGCATCTATGAAATCAAGCTGTTCAGGTGTAATTGAGGTCTACATGGAAAACAAGCAAACAAAAAAAAGGTGAGGAAGGAAGTGACGCGTGAGGAAAAAACAGTTTTCTGAAAAGCTGACAAATAGCCAACCACATAAACAGAATTCCATTTGCAAGTTTTCTAGAGCTAAGGGCAGATAATACTACTTTTTATCAATAGTACCAGTTAGTAGTTTGTATATTCTTAGTTTCCTAGACTCAGAAAAGAATAACCTTAACCCTTGTCCACCTTCTTTCAACACCCTCCTCATCCTCATATTTGGAATGACTCTTCTGGTGTTCACCTACAAACTTGGAGCCCAGTCCCTTTCTCTGGGCCCATGTGTACACCTACAGATTAACGTTTCTCGACTTGGAAACCTCTTAGTCTATAAATCCCTTAACCTGTAAACCTCTTAATTTGTAATCTCCTCTTAACTGGGAAATACCTGTGGTTGTTTTTTCTCCTCCATTTCTGGACTGTCTCTTCCTATTGACTGTTCTTATTATTTTTCCTGTTTCTCACACTTAAATTAAAAGATGCAGAGTACTGAGATTAAGAGTTTAAATAATGAGTAGGGAGAAAGAATAAGGGAACAGTCACAGTAGAAACTACTGAAGTGAGGCTGTCTTGTCTGTGAAGGAACTGACACTAGCAAAGCAAAATGAAGTATTCTTTAAAAAAGCAGTGGAAGAGAAATGTGTATGTTTGCAAATGGATCACCTTTATTTTCTTAGCCATTTGTTTCTTGGGTGAACTAAAGGAAACTCTTCCATTTAGGACTGTATGTGAATTCAAGCATGGGATTATAATAAAACTGGCATCTGTTCAATGACTAAAGGAGGGAGAAAATATCCTAGAACTTCTGCTTGGAATCTAAGGGAGAGATAAGTCACTTGAACTTACTCATCTTGCTTGACTTGGCTCCCTTGGAAACATTGCTATAAGTGTGTGAGCTGTCACTTCTGATGAAGCATGTTACTGCTGCTTCTGCTGCTCTTTTAATTTATATAACTTTTGTCATTTATATGTCATGTTGGGGACAGTTCCTTAGGAGGTGGTGCTTGATGCTATCTTGAAGAATATTGCACATTTAGCTTGTGAGGAATTTTTTGACTTTATTTTTTGTTAGCCTGGGGAAACAGCTTTGAAAGTCAGCTTCCTGAATTGGGATATTAAATATATGCTTGACATATTATTCTGCAAGTGTACTGTAAGTATACTGTACATGTACTATACATGTGTGATAGTACACATTCTACTATACTTAAGTATAGTATAGTTACTCTGAAAATAAGAATCTCTTCTGCTAAGGAAAGAAAGCTTGGGGAAGGAAGTATTCTCCCATCCCACATTACTTTCAGCATCTCTGCTAGAGCCTTCATCTCAATGTTGCATAGAGATTTATAAGTTGATAGTGGTATAAAACAACCCATTAGCCTTTTATCTGCCAGAAATGATAGATACCTATACTGAAAGTTTTTGTAGATTCTTTCTATGTTCTATCCTGAAATATTTTTTGCACTTAAAATGGGGACTTTGTGCTAAAAAAAAAGCTAACTTTTCATGGATGTTGTTCTATAAAGGAACAAACATTTTGATATGTATACTCTTAGACTTCTTGGAAGGACACTTATTTGTCCCACTTGATCTTTCTAGCACAAAAGCATGAAAACCTCTGATTCATTTTTAGCACAGACAAATATCAGGAAAATGTCACTTTTATTCTGAACTAACACTGGAACTTCCCCTGGTTTTTTTTTCTTATGTGAACAGAGACACTGGAAATGTCCTTGCAGTCCTTTTAATGAACATGTCATTCTTAAGTCTTGTAATGTTTCAGATAGCAAGATAGGGGTTGCCTGAGCAGTGGGAGAACAGAATAGATGAAGTGTACATCAGCAGCTCTAATGTTTTAAGGAACTATGTGAGTTGGGTGCAAATACTATATAGAACTTCATTTAAAAACCAGCCATAGCTCTTCAAGAATGTGGACTTAAGGGTGTGCATTCAGCTCTCCTCAAATGAAGCCCTGTCCATGTTCCATGCTTAATTTCAGTGTAATGGACAGGAAACTAATAACAAAATAAGAAGTCAGAAACGGAGGCAGTAGGTCAGATCTCTGTCTATATCACGCACAAAAAAAAAAAGGGGGTAGAAGGGTTTCTTGATAAAGAGATTATTGAAAAATACATAGGAACTTGATCTCAAAATGGGGATTTTTTTACAGTATCTGTTTGAAAGAAGTTCTGAAAAAGGCTCTGCAAAAATCATAGTAGTATAACTTTCCTGTCTGTTCCCTAACTGGAAGTTTCATAAGCTCCATACGCATTTCTTCATGTGAATAAGTGTCTGATGTGCATTGGTTTTAATGGGGAAAAACAAAACTTTGTTTTCCTTTCCCATGGTTGTAGAAGAAAAGGAGGAATGTCAACTCATGAGAATAATCAGATATAGCTTAAATTGTGTCACAGTAAAATCTACAAGCAATCTGAAAATGTCATTGCAATTTTAAAATATCCATTCAAACAGTATCACAGTCACCCAGGACAAAGAAGTCCAGGAGTGTAGATGTACAGTTTGATTGACTGTTATTTTGGTGAGGTCTTTGGAAAGTCACTTGATTCCGTACCTGCGGGTATCTTACAAGATTTCTTCTGTTCACAGGGTTGTGGAGATTGCAGCCTGTCACTCTGCTCACACGTCGGCCGCCAAGACCCAGAGCGGCCAGGTGTACATGTGGGGCCAGTGCCGCGGGCAGTCGGTGATCCTGCCCCACCTCACTCACTTTGCCTGCACTGATGACGTGTTTGCTTGCTTTGCTACCCCTGCTGTTATGTGGCGTCTTCTGTCAGTAGGTGAGAACAAACTCTGACATGGCAGCCAGTGCTTTGATCTCTGTATACCTTTGTAGTGATGGGTACAGAATACCACTTCCGTGGCAGGATGGTTCCTGCTTTAAGGAGAATTGGCAATTGAAGCTAGCTTTTTTTAGCTAGTTTTGCTTCAGAGGAAAGAAAAACAACAATCTACTTCAACAGCTAAGGATCCAGGATAGGGTTAACAAGATTGTTTGCTTGCCAGTGTACATCTGCAGTTTATCATTGTGTTGTGAATATGGTATTTCCTGCATTTGATTTGTTTGACCTCCAGCTCAAGGGTGGGAAGGACTCCTGGATATTAAACATAACTTTTTGCTTTTAAAATTATTCCTACTTGGAAGACTGCTCCCGATGCTTGTTACTTTGCAGCTGAATTATAAGTGTTGTCTCTAGCTTTTCCTCCTTAGTATTTAAATTTCCAATATGAATATGAAAGAGCAAATCTCTCTCCTATGTTTCATGTTAGGAAAGTAAAGTAACAAAATTCAGTTTTCATTTTCTTACATGATTTCTCTCGACTTGATTTCATATGACCTTCACCAAAGATCATCAGACTTGTCAATAATAGTGCCTGTAAACCAAGACTGTACTATTAAGTATTTTTGCTGTTGGAACTTTCTCATACTGCCTTGGATTACACGTTGGGATGCAGTCTCTGTGAGCAACGAATAAGCCCAAGATTTTCTTAGTTGTCTTTGATTCACATGCTGTTAATTATTATGTGACCCGAAATATGCTGTAAAGTGCTTAGCTTGCACATAGCTTGTACTTTCCTGAGAACATGAAGATATTTTGATGTTCAAAACGTGAAGATGTTTTCAACTTAGATCTGCTGCTTCAGTTCTCAAGGTCATTTAGGAGATCTAATCTGTTTTCACATTGACAAGAAATCCTAATTTTGTTAGTCCCTGTACAACATTGGTTTTGTGTAGGGATCACATAATAAGTAAATTTCTCCAGACTTAGACTTTATCTTTGCATGTGGTTTGTCCTAATCCAACTTCTCCATCTTAACTTCTCATTTAGCATGTATCACATTTATAGAGGTCCAGATAACAGCATCTCATCTATAGAGGAAAACTGAATAGTTTTACTAAAGAGAGAGAAGATTAGCTTGGAGTGATCTGCTTCTGGGTAAATCCAAGTCTTGTGTTAACCCACTTCTCACTTTCTCCATTCTCTAATCCTCTGCGATATGTGTTTAGTCTTGACCTTGCAACCTGATGGTTGTCCAGCTCTGTTGCCTTTTGCTAATAGTTAGCGCTGTTTAAGTGACATCTCCCCAGTTTCAGTAGCTTTCAAGTTCTTGATTTTTATGAAGTATGCCCGGACTGAGTATAACAAGGCATTTGAATTTTGGATCTGCATTTGAATTTTTCTTGGCCCTTGGGGGTTCTTCCCCTCTTACTTTGATAATGCTACTTACTCAATATTTAAATCAAAAGCATTAATTCTAGGGGCACTTTTAGTCTACATTTTCCATATGCATTTTGTCCTCCCTCACTTTTTTTATTCATATAGGTTAAAATTTAAAAAAAGGGGGTTTTTTATGTGGTGTTTTGGGGGTTTTTTTGTGTGTGTGGTGGGTTTTTTGTTGTTGTTTTTTTTCTTAGTGAGAGCTAAGGCTGCATAAAAATTATTTTTCCATGTCCAGTTATGATGACTCTGCGAAAAAAATGAATCAGTCACTCAGGATTGGCTGTGGTGAAGTACAAATCTGCAGCCTTTTTTGAGGAATGAACTCAAGGTATTTGGAGTGAAAGTTGATTTTGTTGCATAGCTTAAGCTAAGCTGATGACCTAGAAAATAAAATCACATGAGCAAACGGAGAGGGCTTGGAGCACAGTTTAGTTAGCCCTAATGAGATGCAGGTTCTGTGGATGATGCATGTAAATTGAAGGAGTATATGGTCTTTTTGTAGCACAAGCATGACTTTTTTGTTACAGCAATAATTTCTTTTTAAATACCAACTAATTTAGCTATCCATAATGGTGAAGAGTAATTTGTGGACTGTATGTTGATAAACAATATGAAGTCCTGTGGGCCCCAGGAGACATCCTATTATAGTGGAAATCCACTTGTTTTTCTTTTCCATGCTTTGCTTCTTAGAAGCCATGTGTTTTGAAGCACATTTTAAAAATGCATCAGTGGAAATTTCAATTAGTGGGTTAAAGTAGGTTTTGTAAAACTTTGGAGTTCTTGCTTTACCACAATTCTCAGCCAGTTTGTGCTGCAGCTCTTGTATTTCTAGAGACACAAAATGGGACCTTTGTGGCACCAGTGCTATAGGCCTCACTAGAAAGAGCTGTCAAAGAGCTGTGATGTATCAGCTTTAATCTACTTCCAGAACCGCTGAAGTCCTGTGTCCTTGGTTGTACCAAGAACACAGTATCTACTGTCTCATCTTACCAGCACTGCTGTTGGATTTTGTATCATCATAATTGACTAATAAACTGAGTATAATGGTGTCAGTGATAGCTCAAGGCAAAGACCTTACCAGACAACCTGCAAGCTATATGCAGTCTGTCAGAACAAAAAAGTGGCCAACTGGTGACATATTTTCTTACTCTTTAGGTTCAGGTGACACCTGTCAGTGTGGCTGAAGTACTGTACACCGCATCTCAAGTGAGTTGCAGGTGATGCTGTAGGCTCCCATTGACAGCAGTTTGCAGGTTAGCTTTGGAGACTTAATTCACAGGTTGCAGAACTGAGTTGACCCAGCACTAGCACCAAACTGGCAGGAGGCTGGCAATTTCACGGGTGATGCCCGGGTGGAGAGCAAGGAAGGAAGTTCTCCAGGTACCTTCTGCAACGCTGTGCTACTGCCCTGCAATGAGCTGGAACAGGAGCTGCTGGCCGCTGTTGCCTGTAGCTGTTGTGGAGCAGTCCTTGCCAGCAGGGAATGGCATTAGATTAATTCCTCCTTCCCATTTCAGCACTGAAGCCGATGGAGCCCTGATACTGACCTGTTTTCCTTGACATGCTCTTAGTTGTGCTGCCAGCTTTAGTTAGCGATGTGTGTGTTCCATTTAAGCTGCTTAACGTATTTTTTGTTTTAAAATTATAGAGCATGAAGACTTTTTAACAGTAGCAGAGTCTCTGAAGAAAGAGTTTGACAGTCCAGAAACCTCAGACCTAAAGTTCCGTGTGGATGGAAAGTATATCCATGTTCACAAAGCTGTTCTGAAAATCAGGTAGTGGTTGTGTTTCGCAACTCTCGTTTATATAGATAATAATAACCTCACAGTATTGCATCTAAGAGGGGAAGGAAGTAAGGGGTAAGGAGGGCCCCCCTAAACCTTTAATATATAGCATCTATGCATCCATAATCACTTTAAGTAATTGTAAAAGAAGTTGAATCAAAACCCTGTCTTAAAATGGTCCATATTCAATTTTCCCTGAGCCTATTTGCCGTTCCCAGGACAATAAATTCTGTTAAGTTGGTCTGATTGCAATGTGTACAGAGACGTTTCTGTAGCATAGATTAAGTTGCATGAGAATAACGATGCCCACAGCATTAGGAACCAAAATGTGACGGGGTATGGTAAAACATTTGTGAATATTGCAGAGAGCCCCAAATACATATTTCAGGGGGACTGTGATGTAACGTTCATTTGTTCATATAATAGCGTTCCAGATGATGTCTTTGTCTCTTAGGTGTGAACACTTCAGAACCATGTTCCAGTCATACTGGAATGAGGATATGAAAGAAGTGATAGAGATAGACCAATTTTCTTATCCTGTGTATCGTGCCTTTCTTGAGTACTTGTATACAGACAGTGTTGACCTTCCGCCTGAAGATGCAATAGGTATTGCTTATGGTCCAATTCTGTTAGAACGCAGCATCCAGAAAAACTGAGCTGGGGATACAGAATAACAGTATTAACATAGGCTTCTAGTCTAGCCTAAAGTGCATTTTACTGGTGTTTAATTAAGCTGTCTTTAAAATACCGTTGTAGCAAAATTACTACAGCAAAAGCAGCTCGTAATTAGAAATAAACTGAAGGGTCTTTTCAAGCCTGGGGAGAAGCTGTTTCTCTGGTTTAAAACACTTGCATGTTTTACTAAACGGAGTCAATTACTGTTTAGGATAATAGCAAAGAGTCTCGGTAGATCTAATAGGGGAAGCTTGGACAGCAGAGCAAAGAGCGAGCTGCAATTCAAGCAGAGCTTTTTACAATGGTAGCTTTTTGCTGGCGTTGTGGTGCCCATTTTGTGACGGTTCCGCTCTTGCAAGCAGTTGGGTATGCAAATCAGTGGAACAGCTTGTGTATTTACAGAGATTAACTGGATTGCAGCATGAGGTAATAAAAGGCCTTTCTTCCTACGTAATGATAAACCAGATTTTTCTGAATAGTGACCTATTTCCAGAAAGCATGTTACAGACATATAGAACATTGCATACAGCCTACAGAAGCAATCTGTACTCTAGGAGCCTAAGCTGCTGTCGAAAGAGCACCGATCGTTACAACTGACTAATACGGTGGCATTTTAATTGCAGGGCTTTTGGATTTGGCCACTTCATACTGTGAAAATAGACTGAAAAAACTGTGTCAGCACATTATCAAGAGAGGAATTACTGTGGAAAATGCATTTTCGTTGCTCTCTGCTGCTGTCAGATATGATGCAGAGGTAAAGTTCTAAACTTCAAACTTAAATAAGTGTCTGCTTCCTGACTTAACTGTGGAGAAAAGCAGCCAGTTTTGCTTTCAGATAAGCTATCTCTCACTATTGGATAATACTGTTTACCATTTTCAGAATTAGAGAATGTTGGACTTACAAAAACTGTATTTGCCATGAGAGATTTTTATTTTATTTTATTTTTTTTCCATAAACCAGTACTGGGAAGGAGAACTAGTACACAGATATCTAAAGATGACTGAAGTCCCCAGGCTGAAACTTGGTATCTGTAAATGTTTGCCTTGCTTAATTTGATGGTAAAAGGTTATGATGCTGTGCCAAGCTTCATAAATTACTGTTTCTTGGTGTGTGTGTGAGATTTCTGTGGATGAAAACACTAACTCTGAAAAGAGAAGGATTTCAATACAAAGCAAAACACGTAATGTTACAAAAACAGTCTTGTAAGCCTTAAGTTACTGATTTGTAAGGTTGTGTCTGATGTCATATAGTGGTAGGTTTGGGAAGATAGGAGTGCACTTGGGTGGGTTTTTTTTGTTTGTTTGGTGGGGTGTTTTGTTGTGGTTTTTTTGTCTGTTGGCTTTTTTGTATGTTTGCTTAGCTACAGTCAAATACATGTTCAGTCTTCACAGTATGCTAATGAAATGGCAGGATAAGAACTCCTTTATGGGCCTAATATATGTTGAAGACAGAGGAACAGCGTGTGAAAAGGGGGCAGGCTGGTGAAAGCTCCCTACTGCATAATGTCTGATTTCACTACTAGATCACTAACATGCTGCTTTGTGGATTAATCAGGAAGTATTCCTGGGAGTGCTTGGGTTATTTGTGTTGAGTGTAGTATCTGTGCATCATGTTTGCAACTTTGCAATTAGTTAGTTTTTAACTTGCTACTCATGCTTATAAAGCAGTTTTGGTACTCAGTAAATCAACTTCTTGCTCTTTCATGTGCTTAATATCCAGGGCTGGTTTTGTGTGTGAATTGTCTTTAGCTCTGCTGTAGTGGGACTTAGTGGAAAATAGGAAGTTTTCTGTATTTTAGCCTTAAAAGATTGTTTGCAGCATGGCTCTTCAGTATATGATAGATTTTACATGTAAAGGGTGCAAATAATCCAGTTACTACGCCTTGGCTGTACTTTACTAGCTAAATGATGAAGTTAGAACTGTGAGCTTAAATGCTGTGTCAAGGAGAGAACGGGGTGACACTAAAAGGCTGGTTTTTAGTGAAAAGTGTTCTTCCATGCAGTAATGCTAGACGGGGGCTTGACATTGCCTGGCTGATGTAGCTCATTCAAGGGACTGTGCGTCTGGAAGACAACGGTTAGAAGAAGCTGCTTCACTAACTTAAAATACCTCCATGACATAAAACTCTCCTCTACTTTCTTCTGGTGACTGACTGAGTTGAAGTGGCTAGAACTAGGTCAGGTCTGGCTTCTTACTGTAGCTTTTAAAATAACGATCGGATGTACCTTGTGCCTTTATTCACTCAAGTCTATATTAAGCTCAGTTTGCTGGGAGTGCATCCATTGCAAATGAAATGCAGCCTTTTTTTTTTATACAGAACGTAAAATTTTCCAAAGTTACTTACTAATATTACAATATTTCTGTTTATTGTATGCTTCTGTTGCATTGACTTTGAATATGATTTTTTTAATAAAGCAGTGCAAAATATTGTAATGTGTATGATGTAATTTTGTTTAAAATGCTAGTTCGTTCTGTTACGTAAAAAAAAGAAAGAAAGAAACCCATCAGTATTCAGTTCTAATAAGCTTGTCTTTTTTTGTTGCACAGATGCCACACAAGTCAAGATCTGAAGCTTCAGAATGCCTGGTTTTAGGCCAGGATATATTTTTATATTATTTTTGTGTCAAGAACTCCCACTGGCACACAGTTGTTTTATCTTTCGATGTTGACCAAAACTGTAAAGCATGAATATTAATCAGTCTTTCATACCTCACGTAGCTTAAAGAGCTCTGCAAATTTGTTATGCCTTACTGCGGCACCCAGACTGCTGAGCAGCTAAGGAAGGCCGTGTTCTCTTGTGTAAAGTACTAGTTCTACAGACTTACTACAAAGAAATTAGAACAGGATGGGGAGTCGCTATTCTGTAAGGGCTGCAGCACCCTCCTTGTAGTAGCTTAGATCTGCACCAGGAAGAGTAGATTTCCTCGTCAAAAGAGGAGCTGGAAACAAATGATCTGAGTGGGAAGCATTCTCTGGTCAACTTTGTATTGACAACAACTGTGTCTTGGTTTTTTTAGACATCCTTTCTCTCTGACATCATGGGGGTGCAATGATGGTTGTGAGGCTTGTTAAATGGAAGGCACTTCCAAGTAGACTCAGATATCTGGAGTCCACTCTCCACAGGAATTGCTATGCTGTGTTGTGCCACAGTACTTCTTGGAACCATTTTTGGGATATGTGTGAAATACTTTGTAACATGAGTCTGTTTCTAATGCACTGAAAGGCCTTCTGCCTACACTTTGCTTTAAAACTGTCCAGGTAGTATGGGCTTGCATTCAGCCTAGTAACATGAAACTTCAGAGCTTTAGTTAAGACCTTAACTAAACAACCTTACATATAGATTGGAGTTTATATTATGGAACAAAAGAGCTGAATTTTCTTAATCCATGATGTTGGTTATAGTTTCCTCCAAGATCTCCTATTTGTATTGGGTTTTAATACTGACAGTGATTGCAGATGAAACTCAAGTGTAAGACTTGTAAAATATATATTGCTTAGAAGAGTTGACTTTTGTGACTGCAGCTTTATAGTGAGATGAAGTTATGGTTACTTTTCCCCTTGTAACCATGTTACATGGGTAGAGTGTTATTATTTTCTGTTGCGTTTACATAGTGACTGTGGTGGAGGGGAGGATGGGGGGGATGGGGATGGGATGACATTGAGAGCCACTGAGTTAATGTGTTTGTCTAATTCTCTGCAAAAATAAAGCATATACAGGTATTTGTGCCTGAATGTAACTTTCTGTGATGGAAGCAAAGATAATAAGATTTTTGATTTATTTTATTTTTTTTTTTCCTGTGTAGGACTTAGAAGAATTCTGCTTTAAGTTTTGTGTCAATCATTTGACGGAAGTGACACAAACTACAGCATTTTGGCAAATGGATGGTCCCCTGCTAAAGGAATTCATTGCTAAAGCCAGTAAATGTGGAGCCTTTAAGAACTGAAGTGAGGCTGTAAGTTACGGGTGTTGGTAGGGCTACAACAGGATGTCATAACCGTATGGGGAACAGTGAGTGTTACCTGGTCTCTTGTACCAAAAGGCATGAAAGGTCAGTGAAAACGAATCTTTTCTGTGCTCAAGAGTGAACTGTTGTAAAAAAAGGTCAAGCAAAATATTCACTTGCATTTAGCAAACCTGAATGGTGGAACCAGCTCAAGATTTCAGATGGAGAGAAAGCACTGCAGTGTCCAAAGGATACCAACCAGTGTTGGAACTTCACTTTTTAGCCTAGAAAGTCTCAGTTCTAGCACCGTCTGTTACTATTTTTAATTTACCTTTGGGGTTGGAGCGTAGTCTGACCTGAGCCACTGAATGATGTCACTGAAATCATTAACTCCTTGGAATTATAGAGAAGCAAATGGTCTGGATTATCTCTTACTACATTTGCATGATTGTGAATGAATTTTCCATTTGCTGTGTGTAATTAACCAAGTGTATTCAGTGCTTAGAAAAGTGTACAAAAATGCTATCTCCTCAAAGCCTAACCAAGTAGCTGAAGAAAGGGGTAACTAGCAAATCTAATTGGAAGTAAATCTCTGTATTTGAGTATACCTTAAAATAAGTTGTAATGTGTACTCTGTGTAACCTGTTCAAGCAATATTTATAATGGTTAATGGAAAAAAAATCCCCCTCTCCGATAATTTCAGGAAAGGATACACTGTTCTGAAAGAGGGGGTTTTGCATTTAAGTGTTGTATAAATTTAAATTACCTGTAATAAAGTTCACTCTTTTTTTCTTTTTGTACCTGTTCACTAGCAAACTTCTTGGGACTTTGAAGAAGACTGCAAGCTTTCTGTGTTATATACACCAGAGACGTTGCTTTGTAACAAACAAAACACTAAACCTAAACCAAATCCCTCCCGCAGACCATCTATTACTGGATCTTACTGTGCTGTGCTTGACAAATACCCATGATCTTAATTTCAGAAAAGAGCAAACTTAGTGGTGGGCACTAATTTAGACCTCAGTCACTCCCCTCTCTCTGTACAGCTGCTATTTTTCTAGTCTGTCTGGACATGCACACTTTGCATTGTGTGCTTGTAAGCATTTACAGCTGCAGCCAGAGCAGGGGGCAGTAGAGAACCCTGCACTTTGTATTTGAAGTTCAGGCCAATGAGAGGGCTAACCTTGGGGCCAGGACTTTGTCAAGTTTTGCAGAGCCTAGGATTTTGTATTGTTGCTAGAAACAGGAGCTGCTGAAGGATGACTTTGGAAGTTCAGTCGAGGACAGGCTGACAAAAAGCATCATCAATGTTTATAACAAACAATGTGTTTTGGATTGCAAATTCTAAGGGTCAAGCTTGGTGGGGGGTAGAATTTAGTGTACAGGATTTGTCCTCTAAGCTGCTCTGAAGCTTGTCAGTAATTCAGATTGATGCTATAGAGGAAAAAGAGCTCACATGAGTTTGTGTGTCTTTCCTGTTACAGGGGCATTGCATCTTCCTTTGTTCCCTGACAAGAAATAATAAAAAACATGCTCTCTGTTAATACACTTTTGTTTTAGGGGAGGTGACTGGCATGTGAGTCCTTGGCTCAGGCAGTGAACTGGCTGTGTTTTCAGTCCTGGACAGCCAGCAGGCCTGAACTGTATAAGCAAGTAAAAACACAGCTAAGAGTGCTACCCTGAAAGCTGTTATTCTGTGCTTACTGGTCTCCATTTTCATACAAAACACTCAGGTTACTAATTTTTCCTAGTCCTGGAGAGTACAGCTGCTTTAACCCAGTGGTTCTGCAGCCTGTCATGACAAGTGAGGCTGGATGCTTTCATTAGGGTGTGCTGGTCCTGCTCTACCTGCAACTGAGAGGCAAGGTGTAGTTAAAGGATGGTGTGAAGCATCATCCCTCCTCCCCCGTGTCCCGTGCAGCAGTGGGGCTAGGGAGCATGACAAGATACACAGCTTTCTTAAAAACGTTTTATTTTGTTAACTTACTCTTTTGTAGCTAAACAAGGTTTTTCAATTTGAAGACAGAACAGAGGGAAGTCATATCCTTTCTTGATAGAGAAAGGAAGATACAGTACACTGATCCATTGGACATGGTGTTTAGAATATGATACTCAATCATTTCTTGTCTGCCAGCAAACACTGTTTCACCACTGCCATTATAGCAGAACTAGTTATACATTAAGCAGTCGATCAGGAATAATTAATTAAAAAAAAGCCCAAACAAGCACAAACTCCTGTTTATAATGCAGAAGGCTTTTTCGAGTGCAAGTTCTGCTATTTTTCCTCTTTGGAAAGCCAAAGCAGCAATGTGGTCCTCAAAACATCACTGTCTCGAGGGAGACAGTGAAGCAGCTACCCCAGAGTCAGAATAGGGCTCCCCCAATTAAAGTGACTTTAATGACTGTTCTGTGGCAGCCGGTGCTCCCTTGTCTTTGAGGAAAAAGAAAAGTCTTGTTGCGCTTTAAAAAAGCTGAATTTGGTGTATAACACGCACTGATCCACGGTAAAAGTGAAAGAAAGGGACAGCTTAAAATTACTGCAACCGTGAGGTATAAAAATGAGTGTTGCTTGTGTCCCTGTCTTGGGAGAGAAGAGGGGAATCACTTAGACACCAAGCGGACGTGCTCTATGGTTTCTATCGTTAGACATTCCTAAATACCGCCGCCATTACAGCCAGAGCTGGGGGTTATTCAGACACGGTGCTAGATGTACTAGCACTGTTCTCGGGGGTAGGAAGGATGACTTCTTTTAAGTCCTGCAGTAGCTCAATCTTGGTATCCAGTCTTTTTCTGCTTTCCAGAAGTTCCTGGATTTTCTCCTCTGTTCCTGTTAGGAAAAGAAAGGAATAAAAGTTTTTATTCATATGTAACTTATTCATTTAAAATGCACGTTAAAATATACACATCATAACACTGCAAAGGCTCCCAGTGCTTAGTTTAGCCTAAAATAAAACCTTTTTCCTTTCTGATGCAGTGTCTTTAACCAGACACCCTGAATGCTTAGTCTCCTCCTGAAGAGATGGCCTGTGTGTTACATAAGAGACCAACTGAGGTATCAGCGTCAAAACACAAAGCAGTAGTTACATATTTTATCATCCATATACTGTAATCTCAAAACTGGCTACATTATAGATTCGATCTAAACCATCACAGCTAATGTAAAAATTACTAGTTACATTACCACCTTACTCGGCATATGAGCTCTAACAGTTCCATTTGCAGAATCCATTCATATGAGGGCTCCTCCAATAAAGACATTTTAAAAAGATAACATCTCCAAATTAAACAGTCAAAGCAAATTTACAAGCCTAATGGATTTTAGCCAACAACAAAATTAAACCCAAAAAAAGAGATGGTTTGGATTTGCTAGATTCCCATAAAGACAATCCAAGAGCTTTTAATGTTCCTGCTCCTGGCACAACAGTTACTGCCACTACACTGGGGGGATTAGCCAAGTCCTTTATCTTATTTGCAAATCCCTGTCTGTGTTTCTGTTTCCCTCTACTGCTTCCATTATCCTAATGGTAAAGACAGCTGAAACAAGAGTTCAGTAATGGTCCCCGCTAGAATTCAAAAGCATTACCATAACCTTGCAGTGTAAATCACAGGTTTTAAATGAGTTGCTTGCTTTGTTCAGTAACAAAACACACAGAGGTTTCGGTGACCTCTAAGCAGCAAAAGTCAGTCAGTGAACAGTAAGTTTTCCACCCTCCTTAACTGTGACTTTGTTTTAATTAAAAAAAAAAAAGGCAAAAAAGCAGCAGCAGCCTTTGGCCTTCTGCCTCCTCCCTGCTTCTTCCCCTTTGTGCATAAAGCCCGTCGCTGCTGCTGTTTGTATGAGTATGTGGGTGACTGTGTATGTGCACACTTTACTCAACCAGGTGGCTGTTGAATCGGGCAGCCAGAACGATGCTGGTGCTCACTGCCTCCCGAAAAGTCTGGGTAGCGGTGCATTAAAGAGGGACTTGACACCTCACCCTAGCTCTGACTGAAAAGAAAGCGGATAACCCCTCTTCTCTCTGCTCTCCTCTGCCGTCATGGTGTCACTGCTCTTTGACTGCACATGCCCTCACCATCCCATGACAGTCTGTGCCCAGTGTTTTAGTGTCAGCTCAGCAGCTGACAAGGCTGCAATGGAAATAGCTGGTGATTTCCTTCACTCCCTACAGTTTCACTTGTAACTAACATGGTTTTCATTCCTTTCTTACTGGTTCATTTTAAAAGCTCTGCTTGGATCAGTTTTGGAAGCAACCTTGATGTGTGTTTTCACTATTGACCTTGAAATAAAAGCTGGCTGATGGCATCAAAAAAGAAGACTGTGTGATACAGGAAGAACTGAGCTGCACACGTAGTGGGGAATTGGAGACGGGACAACACATGAGAATCACGCGGCTCCGTGTTCATAGGTGTCAGTATCAAAAATTTCTCCTGTAAGGTGAGATGAGGATGAAATAACTGATGCAGCTGTGAAAGAAACAAGTGTGATCCAAGGTTGTGTCACATGAGGCCTTCTGAGCAAAGATGTTTCAGTGCCCCCAGATGGGGCACTGGTGGAACCCTGTGTCAGGGAACTGCAACAACAGTCACTGCCATTTCTGAAAGAGGAATTTAAATGCCAGGACAGGAGACTGAAGAGAGGAGGCTGGCTTTTGCAGTCGAGTGAAGGGGAAACGGCAAACATTAGCAAACATCACCTTCACACGCTGAGCCTCAGCATTAGGGAATTGTAACCCCTTTCCCTTTTCACAGGGATAAATTAAATCAGAAGTTAAAGCAAGGCTGCTAACTGGGAGAGTGAAATGGGAGCAAGAGACTTGGGTGGCTGAAAAGCAGTTTTAACCTCGTTGCTTACAACTGCTGAGACTGGAGTCAAAGTCTCAGAGTGTCCCTCCTCACCGGTGGTCCCAAGCAGCCTCTCCTGCCATCTTCTGTTTCACTCCAAGCATTCTCAGCTTGTTTTTCAAAGCATGTTACAATTGCCACTGGGCCCACGTTCTGTTCTGCTCGTAGTTTTTAACTGAAGCACAGCAGCCAGTCTCAACAGCTTTGATGTAATGCCGGCCAGCTACTGAAGCGAGGCTGTGGGGGAGGGAGGGAAATACCCTGCAGGAACAGGACACGTGTGCACCCTGCAGGAGGGAAGTTCCTCTGGGATGGAGACCCTTCGGTTTTTTAAAGCTGTGGAACAGTCCCTCGCCTCTCCCTTCAGCTCAGCCAGCCAGATGTGCCATTCTGTATTTCTAAAAGATTCAGGCAGCAATGGCTTTTACTCAATTGTTTATATAATGTTGAGTTAAAAAGTTCCTTGGGATTTTCATTTTCAACAGTCATTTTATCAAAATGCTCGGGTGACTAAACCTCTGTGCCAAAACCCGCACCAACCCTACTGCTCTGACAGCTTTTTTCACGTACCTGAATGAATATTTGTCAGTATATTTTCAAACAGCCCGCAGTCAAAGAGTGATATCACTGTCTCTTCATACTCTGGGAAAAGAGAGAATTTGCTGTTACAGAATAAAGGTGTTAATGCAGAGACCTACAGTAGAAGTGGCACAAAACAGTAAGTAGTTATTTGATATCATACTGATTGCTTGAGGTTTTAAGATGTCTTCCTTCTTATATAATCTATATAGAGAAAAAAGGATCAATTTGTCAATTCTACCTTTTTTTTTACCTCCTAGTTTCACACAGGAAATAGGAAAGGGGACCTACCTGTAATTCCCTTTTTGGGTCTACACCACGGGAACAGTCCATTTCAAAACAAGCAATATACTTAAGCCATATTTCATTCCATCGTGCCAGGACTACCTGTGTAACAGCAGGGCTGCCCATCCCGACTCCTTCTGACAGACCACGTGACATTGTGGGACAATGCTATCGCTGCTCGGCATTAAAATCCAGCCCAGAATTATGCCTCAATCTCCTAACAGAGGCTTCCATTGAAATGAAAGACAGAACACCTACAGAGTTCGCGTGACCATTAAGTGGTTTGCTTAATGCTGAAGACTTTGAATCCCTAATGTGTCCTGGGCTTCATTACTGCTTCTAGCAGCTGAGGTGACGTTACACCCAAGCTACCTGTGAGGAAGACTTAGCCAGGTGGGATATCTCACTCCCCACGTATGTGCTTCAGTCACTTTCCATAAATTAGCATTCTTTATCCAAAGGTATTAATAACTTTGCAAAGGTAGAGGAAGGGTTGGAATTTTCTTTTTTAAACATATTATGGACAAAGCAACATTAGAGTACAATCCTCCAAGAGCAATGGGGTTCATACAAGCTGATACTTAAACCAAAGAACCCACCAAATACATACTAATAGTATTAATAAAGTTCTAACTAATCATCCAAAGACTGAAAATGAACATAATTGGGGATTTTTTTCCTCAAAAGAGAGTGCTGATATTAACAGATAGATGGTCCCTCTTTGAAGCTGTAAGAACAACACAGACTTATGATCCAAATAAAACCTTCCAGTTCTCTTCAGGACCTCTCCTCTTCAGTGTCTGGGAGAAGAGGTCAAGCTGAACACCCCTATGCTTACACCAACAGGTCAAAGGTGCTTTCAAAAATTCCAGAGGGCCTTACTGGAGCACACAGAGTTGGCAGCTCTTCCTCTCTCGCTAACATAGCTTTAAGAAAAAAATACTCCCTGTCCAATTACTGTACAGCTGCAGAAATAGGACAGGACCCACTCCAGAAGCATCCTCACAAAGGTGCCCCCGGGCTGAATGCCTGCCACCCAGATCAGCATTTCTGCTCCCCCTCCGTGGGTCTCCGTACCTGTTTCTGAAGTGTTGTCATCCATCAGTTTTTCCTGCGCCAGGTGAAGCGTGTCCAGCATTTCTTCAAATATATCATCCAGAAGCCCAGCTTGCTTGCATTTCCTAAGGAAGTCTATTTGGACTGTTAAAACACAAACCCACATGCTCTTACACAGAAGTGATCTGCAAAGAGGCCTTTACTCGCTCGCTTCAGAAACAAAAACTTTGGCAAAAGTCCCCCTTCAAGTAACAAACATTTATGCAACCCCCTGGGCTCCTCCAGGTACCCAACTCAGTGCTTTTCAGTGGGAACAAAAACATGGTCAAGCAACTGTAAGCATTGTGCTGGGTGTAAAATTGCCTAAGCTTTAGATTGGCCTTCATTCAACAAAACCAAGTTATCTCCACAACTCTAAATGCACCATTCCTAAATCCTCCTGATACTCCTTAGCATAGGAAAGCATGTGATTTGTCTTGCTTTTTTAAACTTCAATCCTCTGGACCGAACAGGCTAAAGGATAAAAAGCAGTACAAGGAGTGAATCAGTACTGGATTTGGTAAGAGAATTAAGGCTTTTACTCTAAGAGATCTAAGCATCAGGTTAGTTTATTACAGCCCGTTTTATACATCTGTTTTGTCAGAGTTAGATTGCTAGGGAAATAACTACCTACTTTTTCTTCATCTCAGAGCAGCAGGTCAGTGACAGGTTTCAGTAAGATCAATTCAATAGGCTGTTCAAAAGGAAAGTGCTGTCAGCTCACAGAAGCCTGACAATCTCCCTCAAAAACAATGTTTTTACCGGAGAGAAAGGAAATGTAGGGCATCTAATGTAAGTGAAACAACTATTATTCCAGGATTCTTTAGAGGTTCCCTGTCCTTTATAGCAGTAGTAAAAATGCAGAAAAAGCATTAGGCAGCCACCTGCTGTTACAATACCATGCCCATAGACTGAGCATAGCCATGGGAAGGTGAATAATGACCACTGATGCCTTCCAAGCACTGCAGCAGGACCTTCAGGGCACCATGAAAACCGCAGGACGGGTCCCGTGGTTGATTTCACGGTTGCAGTGCCGCATTTATGCAGTACAACGCTGTATCGCGTTAAGCACCCTAGATACACCCAGGCATCTACAGGTTAAGACAAGCACACAGTAGCAGCAGTGCCTGTAGCGGTGTTTAGAGAGCCCCATTTCTACCCTGTGAGCTGCTGGTCAAGGTGTGCTGAATCCCACCCTCTGCTCAAACCCTTCCTCACAGCACCTCCGCTGCTGAACCAATTGCAGAGCTCCACCTGGCAGAACCACACCTTGCTCCTTCAAGGGGGGTTTGGTGCAGGGAGACCAAGGTGAGGGAGGACTGATTGCCTTTTACATTTAACTGTATTGATACAGGAGGGGGGGGTCAGGCACCCCCGCTTGCTGGAGCCCCCCAGCTGAGCACAGCAGCCCACCAGAGCAGGAGCACAATTATGAAAAAATCTGCACAGTCATTCTGCAGATCAGACTTCTGCTGCTTTGCCAGAGCCTGGAGAGCCACTCCTCTTGGGAGGATCATCAAGATACTTTGGCAGCATCGCCGCTATCGACCACCTCCAGGCTCTGCATGGCGAAGGGATCTCAGCATCTCCTAGTTGTTCTGTAAAGGGAGTCGCACCTTTATGGCGATTGTTTTTTCTTTTTAGCATACGTAAACTGTCTTCTTCTGCTGTCTCTTCTGTGCTCTGGAAGGAAATCAGAACAACATATTTTTACATCATACTGGCATTTGTTTTCATGACGTCACCTCTGTATTAGCAGGAAGATAAAAAGCAGCCCGTATTTCTGTGAGCACACTCAGCTTCTCTGCACAGCTAACAATTTTCCTCTCTGGACATTCAGTTCAAAGCAAAAATTTCTTCGAAGCAAAAATTGCTTCAAAGCAAAAACTCTTCAGGAAAATCCCAACACCAAGGACACCACCCTCATTAATTATTACATTTGCAAATAGCACAGCTTCTAATAAATGCCTACTGCCAACTCCCCCTGCAAGTTATGTTTAGTTCCTCAGACCAGGCAAAATACTAGAAAAGATTTGAGAGTGGAGAGGGAATGTTTTTCTTTCCCTTTGGACAGGACACAGCCACTCTCTGCTGTTCCGTGTCATACCACAGTGCTACAAATAATTCTTAAGCGCTGTTACGAAACCCCACCAGTGTAAAAATGCATTGCTTACACAATGGTAAACAATTTATTCTGCAGTGATGAATCCTGGAGCCCCTCAGCTGCTTCTTTGCAGTGTCTGTATTGGTTTGTGAGGTTGCTGTCAGTGGAGAGCAGCAGAAATGGCACGTTACCATGGGCAACGGGTCAAATGAATCTTTCATAGGGTCATGAAAATAATCTCAAAACTTAAAATAAGCTCCATTTACAGATTTTCCAACAACAGCCTCTAAAACAACTGTCCCTGTAACCAGCATGATGCTCTCTTGAGAGTTCCTGAACCCTTGGGAAGGCATCTTCACCAGCAGAGCTGAAAACTGCATGATTTGCAATGAAATCTGCCACAATTAACACGAGCACAGGCTCACAAACAAGTAAGTGAAGTTTACAAGGCCAAATGACTCATCAAAAGCAGTTTCTCCATGAAAACTGTGTCAAGCCCCAAGCAAATCTGAGGGCCATACTAGTTCCAAAGCAGAGGACCTCCCCAAAGGGAAGCTTTTTCTGGTCATGTGAAGATGACAGCCATCAAGTCGGCCTGGTTCGGAGGTTCCTATCACATTTGTGCCACGTTACCCGAGGGCAGCACTGGCTCTGCCTGAAGCAGCTCCACGTGCAAACAGTTTTGTTTTGACAGAAAGACGGGATCAAAACAAAGCAGCTGTAAAGGACAAGTTACTGCTTTTGTGAGGAAGTCTTGTTCCGAGTACCCTGTCAAAATACTTCACTAGAGAAGTCCTTTGCTGTAGCAGACGTGGGTTCCCGGTTTAGAACTACTTAAATTCAGAATTACCATGTCTTTTGTGATGGTGGAAGATCTCAGTGAGTGTCTTCGCCTCTTATTAGCTGCATCTAGGATCAAGAAACAACAAAGTAACACACGTGTCAACCTCAGACTGGCAATTCCACATCATTCAAATTCTCTTTTCCCAAAAAAGCTACAGAAGTGAGACACTTTGGGGGGGGGGGGAAAGAAGGTAAGAGTGTATTTCAGCTTCCCCAAATACCTGACATTTCAGTGAAATTCACATTATTGCCAAGTATGAAAAACTACAAGCCTGAACTATTAGGAAGAATTACAAATCACTGCAGCATTAGAGTATCACTTGGCTTTTAAACTCAGTATAAAGCAAAACCCAGCTTTTAACATCAAACTTTTGATTGTGGCAGACTGAATTTATTCTCCCCAGCAGCAGTACTACCTCTAGGTGGTAAAAACTTCAGGCAAATCTATGAAAGGTGACTGATTTTTTTCCCCAGTCAATTCTTGGTTCACCAATACAATGACCCTCCTAGAAAGCCTCCAGAAGCAATTTGACTTGTAAGCTAAATATCATTTACGCTACAAAGTGTTTTTAGCGAGGTGGTATGGCAAAACCTCCTGCTTTCACTCCTCCCTTTCCATCAGTGTGCACCAGCCTCTCTCCAACAGCATAACTGGCAGCTGCTGGAAACAGCTGCAGCCTCACAAGCAGAGAAGGATAACTCTGGCAAGGAAGACGTGGCAGAAGCACAGAAAGCTACAGAATTCAACCACCCACCTAAACCTGAGGGCTTTAAACACAGCAGGGTTATACACCTCTGTCCTGGTTTCAGCTGGGATAGAGTTCTATTTCTTCCTAGTAGCTGGTACAGGGCTGTGTTTTGGATTTAGTGTGAGAAGAGTGTTGACAAGTGTAAAGGAAAATAGGCCCTTAAGCTGATTAGCTAAATTAGAAGTTAGAGAAGAATAGGACATTATAGACTAATGGATGCTTAACAGAATGCAGATGTTGTAGAATAGTATCTTAAGATCATGGGAATGTTTTTCCTTGTCTCCCATACAGCCCTTACCATGGCTGGTTTAAACCCCAGTGTAGCTGAGTGAATAATGGTTGTGAATAGATGAATTTTCTATGATATATAAGACACGAGAATAGATGGTTAGTAAGCTTGAGGTAAGCATTGTATTAAAGGTTAACTATTTTTGTAGGTCAAGATAAATTGAGATAAAGGAGTAACTCGAGTCTCTCTCAGAATTCTGAAGGTGAACATCTAAAGATAAGAGACTGTGATGACCAGAATCCTGCTGACCTGTGACATCTGAGGAGGAACCGAAGCAAGATGGCGAAGAATGGCTGAAGATGAATAACAGACTGAGAACTGAGAGTTCGAGGCAAAACACAAAGGACTTTTAAGAAGAATATTGATTCCCTAATCTTCTGGTAAGAATATATATATATGAGTTGAATTTTATAAGTCCTTTTCCACTCACTGAGGTGATGGCCCAACTCTGAGGTGCTGAATAAAAGCAAATCTAGAGTGACCCACTGTTGGGTGAAATCCTTTAACAATAAATAAATACAGATGTTTTAGTTGTTGTTGAGCAGTGCTTACACCAAGTCAAGGACTTTCCAGCTTCTAGCCCTGCCCTGCCAGCTGAGGCTGGGGGTGCAGAGGAAGCTGAGAGGGGACACAGCCGAGACAGCTG
>WUAM01000355.1:255506-269758 GCA_024336885.1 Actenoides hombroni
TTTAGTTGTTGTTGAGCAGTGCTTACACCAAGTCAAGGACTTTCCAGCTTCTAGCCCTGCCCTGCCATCTGAGGCTGGGGGTGCAGAGGAAGCTGAGAGGGGACCCAGCTGGGACAGCTGACCCAGCTGAGCTGGAGGGATATTCCACACCGTGTGATGTCGTGCTGAACAACAAAACTGGGGGAGTTAGCCAGGGGCTGGTGGTCCAAGGCTCAGGGACTGATGGGCAGGTGGTGAGCAATCGCACTGTGCATCACTTGTTTTGTATATTCTAATCATTGTATTATTCTTTTCTTCCTTTTCTGTCCCATTAAACTGTCTTTATTACCCTGCGATCTTTACCTTTATTTTTTTCTGATTCTCTCCCCCATCCCATTGCGGGGGGGGGGCGGGGGTAGAGTGAATAGCTGCACAGTGCTTAGTTGCCAGCTGGGGTTAAACCACAACAGCCCCCTTCCCATTCTCCATCCTTTGGGCAGCACTTAGTAAGGTTTTTCCTGTTAGAAATCACCCTATTAAAAGGAGTGAGGAATTACTGTTGGTACAGGAAGACCGTTGAAATAAGTTTGGGTTTGGGTACTGGTGCTGTACATTTGCATTGTTCATGGCCTGAAAGGCAGCCACAGCCTCTTGCTTCACCCAAAATAAAGGTGGGTGGCCTAACTTGGAGCAGGCCAGGAGATGCTGGTATAGGCAGAGCGTTCCTTGCTGTCTTGCACAACGTCTTTGGTCTATGGTAGGATTTTCTCAGCTCTTCCTGATGCTTGCTTTAGGGATGCCTTATAAAACAAGAGGAACACAGTCCAAGAAGCAGTCCAACTCTTTTTGCTTCCCAGCATTCTCCACTTTTCTGCATTTGTCAGCCTTTAGTCTGGGCACATCCAACATTTCCAGTTAAGCAGAGGCTGGAGCCTGTTTCCAAGTCCAAACTGCCATCCTCACTCCACAGAGCTGCAAGGAGACCTCTTGGCCCCTGAGGCACCCTATCCTCTTTCAACCACACAGAAGAGCCCTGATATTCCATCACAGGAATGTTGTCTGGACAAAGAACACAGGGATGGTCCTTGAACTCTCCAAGCTACCACAGAAAACAAGCCTGGAGAGACAAGCTTTTTTTTAGCAGCTCCTGCTCCCAGAGCCTAGTGCTGGCTCAGCCTGCCCCAGAGGAACAGCTGAGCTACTTCCTTGGATGGATCCTGAAGGTCAAAACTCTACCATGAAGTCACAGCACTTCCATCCCAGTCGGTTACTCCCCACCCTGTGCAGACCTGCAAATGCAGCACAGGTGCCCCTGCCCACCCAGACAGGCCAGGAGCAGGCCAGGCAGAGTACCTGCTACTTCAGCCAACTCACCAGCAGGCACCTCTGGCACACCTCTGAGAGCTCTCAGAGGCAGACACACTGGGCTTGGGGAATGGGGTGTCATTTACCCAGCTCACAGCTGCTCCTCCCCTGCTGGGGTACAGCTCCTCTCTCAGACAGGGGTGGGAGCAGCTCCCTCAGGAGGCAGGGCAGACACTGCCAGCAGAATCATTTTACCCCTCAGAAACAGAGGGTGTCTAAATCAAGTGCCCCTGGAACATCTCCTCTAGAAGAAAACTCTTCTCAGGGAACAGGTCACACACTGCATATGTAGCAACTGAAGACAGCAAAACCTTCAACCTCCTACGATTCAAGCCTTCCTGATGAAGGAGGTGGCCTACAGGGCTGGACCTAATGCTTTACTCTCTTCTCATACTGGAAACAAAGCAATCCTGGCCCTGTCTAGTACTTGGGCAGAAGACCACTTGAGACCCTGCACAGGCTCAGCAGATTGACAAACATTAGACCACAAAGAAATTAATTTTAAAAAGGGAGTGACAGGCCTCAGAAATACAGATAATTTAAAAGTAAAATTACTAAGTGAACTAAGAAGCTGCATTTGGTTAGTGAACCACGGCAATATCAGGTGTTAAACGGACTGTTATTCCAGACCCTAGGCTAAAACTTTCGATGATGATCATCTAACCCACCCCCTTGAGTGGCACCAGGGTGGGGCCAGACTTTGTCAAGATTGGCCAAAGCCTGCCACACTTCAGTGGGAGCACACCATGCTTAGCATCAGCTCTCACAGCCTGAGAGAGCTTAACTTCAAAGTGAAGCCCAGTTTGGGATCCGCTCGGATTGGAGCGTTCGGCTACCAAAGTCACAGCTTTCATTGGCTCATTCAGTGAGATTCCTGATGACCTCTCAATCAGCAAGGATCGGGACAGCCAAATTAAGCTGCATTTCTGTAGCAAAGGAAGCAATTCTTAAACAGAGGTTGCACAACCCTTTGGTGACACTCTAAAAGCTCTTTGGGATCCTTCAGAATGAAAGGCCCTATTTAAAAAACTACTGCTACCAGTGAATACAAAAGATGCAAATGTGAATGTCTGAACTTAACTCCTGACAAAAATCCCAAGGTGACCCCTCCTGTAACAACCCTCTCTGCTAATCAAGTGCAAGCTTGTGCATCACTCGTTAGCATGGCTCTCACACGTCACGTAGATTTTACAAGCTGCTTGGGCCTACCTGCCCACAGACAGGCAGAGTAATCCCATGAAGGATTGGGTCCAGGGTGTTTTAAAGTCATTTTCAAGGAAGATCAAATATAAACATTTCCTGCTTCAAAAAACCTTCTCGATTTTTGTGCATACACATGGATCTCAACCAAACCACTCCTTCAAGAATAGAAATCCACCTCTCGATATAAAGGCGGAGTAATACTTATTTTGTTCAAATGAGTTGACTGTAGGATGTAAACTTTTAAAGCAAATGAAATCAATGAAGCTGTTAAAGAAACTCACCATAGTGATTGGTCCTATTGCCTGGGTCATGTTTTGGGCAGAACACTCTAAAATTTAAGTTCAATTTTAAGAAAAAGAGAAAAAGTATTAATAAATATAGAAACAGAGTTATGCTGACTGATTTTAACAGATATTTTCCCCTCTTTTCATTGAACATTATCTGAAAGACGTACAAAAATGAATTACCAGGATTTTTGCTCAGCATCACCCACCTAGGAAAGCACCTGCTTTCAAAGTCACATACATGCAGAAGCTTCCGTTTGTACTTTTAGAGCCTTGGAGGACTCTGAACACTGAAGCTTGAGATCACCAGTTCTGTCACCCCCGCTCTGTTTGGACTCGTTCACTGTTCGAATCCTGAGGCAGATACGTTTCATCTGGTGTGGTGACTACTGTGGCAGAGGTCCCCTTACTGAAACACCTCATTAAAGTGAGGTTATTGCTGCGAAGATGAAATACCGCCGTGCTAACGCTGCTTGACTGTAGAAACCCCAGTTCTGCCCACCTGCCCTGGACCACTCAGGCCAGGTCCAGAACCTCTTCTGACATATCTGCTTACCAGTCAGCTTGGATTTACAAGCCCTCCATGATGTGCTGGCAGAGCCACAGGGCACTGCACTGCCACGCATGGTACCAGTTAATTGTTTGGAGATCTCTGTGTCCCTCCCTTTTCACTGCCCTGTGCTGATAAGGTGGTCCCCAAATCCTGAAGAAGTAGGGCACCCACTTCGAGATCCAGTAGCTTAAAGCTGCTCAATCCATTTGTTCCATAAAGACTTAAGTACTATGTGAGATGGGAGCATTTTCTCTGGTTCTAGGAGAGCAGCGTGAATTCCTTGGCAGAGGCAAAACGCAACAAACACAGCTGAAAATACTCCTTGTCTTCTGGATAAAATAATGAGTAGCAAACATGAACCAGCTTCTAAATTATGCCTTTCTTACAGAAGGATCCCAAATCACTTTTTAAGCAAAATTGCCTTGTCAAGAGTGTGGTCTAGCTGATGTCTTCATTACAAATGTATTTGCCAAGACTAATGCACCAAGCATTCGGAAGCAACTTTTAAAGGGAATGGCATTCACTAAGACTTTTTTTTCAATTATTGCCATTCTTTTAAGAAAACAGAAGCACTGACCTTAGAAATGTAGTCCGTTTCCTCGATGAGCCAATTTTTTCACATGAAATTCATTTTGATGCACAAAACAACAGATATATGCATGCCCAACAGTTCAATCAGAAAGCTGAGTTCTGGAAGCACCGTATTGACATCCCTGAACTTCTAAAATCACCCTTGGGAGGTTAGGTTTTTTCCCACCCTTCCCTTTAATTCTATTCTTTCCCAGCTGAAAACAACCTTCCTAAGTACAAGAACACCTTCTAAAGAACCGACAATACCTTTCACTACTCAGGCCACTTTCTTTGGAAGCACCTCCCTACTAGCATTGTTTGGAAGATGGCAGCACAAGCTGCGCTTGCTTCGCCACCTCTGCTCTTACTGGCAGCTCCCACAGCGCTGGATGCCTTCTCTTTTTCCTTCTGCTCTACTTCTTTTGATAATCACAACTACTTGTCACAACGATGGCAACTCAGGATTTAAAACCACTGGTGTCCTCTCCCAAAGGAATTCTCCCTTTCGATACGCTTTTCGGTAGGACGTATATCACCGTCAAAGCGCAGGGGGCTGCCAGTCCACAGCCACTGTTGAAATTTTTAAGTCTGGTTCATCTTCTCTGCAATAATTTCAAGCAAGCTACAAATTTTGTGGTTTATTTATGCCACTCACACTGTGCAGAAGTGTTTAGGTTCAAATCTCTGAAGCCTGCCTCACCATCTCGCTCTAATCCAGCCTGTTTTCACCTCCAGTGCAGGTTGCTATAACCTAGTTCCCTGCATTTCTATACAACTAGTCTCACAAAGTGACTTCATGCAAGGCAATTTTAAGGGTCCCTCTTCCAAATCTCCAAGGTCGTCAGCTCAGAAAACCACCAAATCAAACTATACGTTCAACCACTGCTTTACCAGTTTGGATCTAGACTGTTAACAGCCCCACTTATTTGCCAGCATCTTGAGAAGTTCAGTCTTCTTCAGCCTGAGGGGTCCTTTCTAAAGCTTTATGATGAGAGCCATTTATTCTGTGGCCGCAGAAAGTTTCCTTCTTCCCCACTAAGCTCCTTCACAAGCTTTGCAGACTACCAGAGACTTTATAAGCATAAACTAAACATATCATCTTTGCTATAGAGCTGGGCTTACAGCCATGCAGAAGGACTGAACTGAGAGACCTAGTGAGGCAACCACGAGTGCAAGTGTTTGGACACAAAGAGTCATCTTCCACTGCTGCTAAGGATTGCACTTGTCCACGTCTTCCCAAACCAGGTAGCCACCAGATGGTCTACCAGATTAATCCCAGACTAACATGGCCTATGATCTCTCTGGCTTTACACAGAAATGGACATTGGAGCTCTTCTGCACCTCGGCCTTTAGTATAACCAGCACTTCCAGAGGTCCCTAAAGTCCCAATTTCTCAGCCCCTTCCAAACAACTTGTTCTATCTACCAACAGCAACACAGGCAGCCCGAGGGCAGCAGGCACCATGACTAGCATTAATTAGGACTGAAAATTTACGTCGAGTGTGTTTAATTGTGTCAATGCTAGCAATGCACTTAAAATATAAGGTCTTTGGTAGGAATACAAAACTCTGTCAGCATACGGAGAGTAATTACCAGAATTTGCCTAATGTGAACAGATCCAGAAGTGCTGGAGCCTGCTCTGCAATCAGACCACATTTAGTGAAGCTTCTGAACCAACAGAAATTTAGAATTTGAGGGACATGAATAAAAATCTTGGTTTCTAAAGACTAACTAGATAGCCAGTAAGGACTGACTTCCTCAGTTTTGGCCTAGTGAGCTTTCAGGTGTGTTGCAGGCTCAAACACGGAGCAGATTCCTTCCCACTGCTGTGATATTTTCCTGTGAAAGGAAAACATTTCCCCCCACTGCTTGTGAACAGAGAGGATCAAGTCTCACTCTCTCCTCTCTCAAGAGGAAAGCATATTTCATTTCAACAGAACAAAACAACTTTAAAACCCACACAATTTTTAAGTCTCTCTCTCTCTCCCTGACACCGTCACCAAACTTCTGAGCGTAATCAGTTAGCAAACACTTGGTTAAATACCGGTAGACTCCGTTCACTTCGTCGGTTTCTATCGCTGCGTCATCGCAGAGCGCGCAGAAGTAGTGGTAACTTCTACGGCAGGCTCGCTCCTCGCACCCCACCGTGGCTCCTTTCTTGCGACAGAAGTTGCACATCTGGAACGGGATGAGATGTCTCAGGTCAAGCATTAGACAGATGCTGAATAAACTCGCACCACACGAGGCAGATGGCAACAAAAGCTAACAACGGCTGAGTGCGTGAGAAACAGAGAAGATGGTACAAAGCCTGGGAGAAACCCGCATGCAAGGTAAGTACTGTCCTCTGGGGGAAAAAAATCCATGGCAGGTTGCCTCTCTGTAACTCATTAGGCAAGTTCACTCCTGCAAACTCCTACCCCGGTCATTATTTCAGCCACCCTTTTGCTACCCTACCTCTATTTCATACTGATGAATTTGCAAAATGATGCAAAAGGTAGGGTGAGGGCACTGGGCAACTTCCCCCCCCGTCCCCTTCCTTAAATCTTGCCCAAATTATTTCCATACCAACTGGTATTAGCACTTGTGTTTATGTTTTCTAGGCTAACTTTGTAATGAGAAGAGTTCCACCCAGGATGTAAAAGAGTTGGGCAGCTGAAGACAAAGATGATAAGAAAACCTCATATAAATAACCTTCTTTCTGCTAAAACCAGGTGTTTCCTTTGACACTTACGGATTGCCTATGGAAGGCACTGGCTTAGTCCTTTACCAAAGCCTCTTGGGGAACTTAGACTAAGGACTTAAAGGCCAGAAAAACCAACACATTTTAATACAAAATGAATTAAACTTCACCAAATATAATGTCAAATCGATGTCCCTAACTGTAAACCTGTAATTTCCCTGATCTTAGTAGATCAGAAGGACAAAGTACTTTTCTGCATTTCTTTCCCAAGCATAGAATAGGCCAGACAACCTTCAGTGCTATGAGAAACTCCTTACCAGCCGCTTTCCTCTCTTGAGTTCTTTCAACACCGATGCCACATCAAACCTTAGATCCAGATTATCTGGGTTATACTCTTCAGATTCCACAAACCCTGAGGAAAATAACTAAAGACAAAAGATAGTAAGAATTAATAGAGGGACTCTGTCACCAGTGCAGAAACAAGAGGAAGGATACATCTTTTTGTCTGGCACTTGCCTACCTAAGAAGGCTGATTTTTCTCTGTGTTTTCAAGAGGTTTCACCTACACTGAACAAAAGGCTGTGCTTAAACCTTTTCCCAGTCAAAAGAAGTTCCTCTGTCTATATGGGACATTTCACATGACCTGAAGGTGAACTAAGAAAAGATAACACGGTGAGAAAGTGAACTTATTACTAAGTGTGAATGAAGAAAGTCTGGAAGTCCAGGCTCCCAAGTGTAAGGAGGAGAAGCTATTTGACTGACAGACGTCCACACCTTGAACATCTTGTTCTCTGCCCAGCCTTACAGCTGGATGTAACATTTCTCTGTAATAAAACTTCCACGCTGTCCAATGCTGACAACAGTTGAGCGCACGAGAAGCAGAGAACAAGGCACAAAGACTGGGAGAAACCCACCAAAACATGTGTGCGTGCCCATCTGGGCCACTGTCATTCCCATAGAAGTGCTGAGCCATGACAAGTGAGAAAGAAGTTCTTCTTCTAATCGTTATACATAGCTAACACCAAACAAAAATGGGCTACCTTTATGTCAACTGACAGTCACAGTCTGTCTCCTCAGAGGGTGACAGCCAACTGCAAAAAACCCAAACAATGCAGACAAGCCTAAGGTAGAGAAATAGTAAAGTTGTTGGGGCCAAAAAGAAAAAAAAAAAGAAAAAAAAACTAAAAAAAAGAAGAGCAAGAAAAAGTTTTAACACCAGAGCAATATTGTATCCCTAACAAAAACTATTTCTTTCAAACAACACATACAAGTAACCCTGCAAAATAAGTATGAAATGTTTCTGAAACATTCTGCTAAAGAAGAAGAAGAAAAAAAAAAAAGCTAGTAGAAAAATAAAGATATAAACATAAAACCTGTGAAAATAAGGCTGGAACAGTGAAAGCCAGAAAGTTGTTCCAGCAGCAGATGCATCTCCTGGACTAAGCAACCCTCACTGAAGGGAGGTATCTGTAGTTGAGTCCACACACCAAGAACCAGCTCCACTAAGACCCCAGAATAAAGGGGAGACATTCTGACAGCCAGAAGAGTAAATACATTCTAAGATGACAGCAGACTCAGAGCTTCACAAATATTTTTATATAATCAACTTCTGATATTTTTATTTCTTATTTTATACAAGGCAGACTGAGAAGTTTTTTACCTTGATATTTCAAGTGATGTATTTTGCTGCAAAGGTTTAAGTAAACAACTCTCTGTGGTCTGAGAAGCCTCATTCAATTAATTTAGTGTCTCAAGAAGACTTCCTCCTGCTGTATGTGTGTCTAGAACCACTGATCAGGAACAGATACATACGAAAACACCACAAATCAACATGTTCAGCTGCAGCCTTGGCCTCTCCAAAACTCTGGCCAAGCCCTGTTGCTTGTTATAGCTTTTCCATCTCACATCAGCTTGCTGGTTTGGGTAACTAACCTTTTAATTCAGACACCATTATGGAGTCAAAAATGGACAAGCAGTGGAAACTTCCCCTTTAGCCCTTCTCTATCCCCCTTAGGTACCAACCAAGTAAAAGCACTCACCAGGCAATCCTGATGGGCTGCAATATTTCGCTCTTTGGCAATATACATTACAGAACCAGCCTCCCCTTCGGAACAAAACGCACACGTTCTTCGTACCATCTTCGCCATTATCTGGAAAGCACCTAGAGCAGGAAACCCAGGACAGAACACAAAGCAATTCATGCGACTATCATAAGCCCAGCAGGACCAACAGAGGAAAGCAGAGCTTGCTTGCACGTGCTTTCTCTTTCTAGCTTCTCCTTCACAGATATCCCCTGAACCTTGGCACTTTGCCTCTTCTACAAGTAGCTGTTGCTGGAAGAGTGAAGTCCACTCTTGGGACAGTGGTGGGATGGAAACCAGCTCTCAGAAGCTCCAGCAGTTAGAGCAGGAGGAAAATTTGCTTATCTCCTCTTGAAAAGTCACTAAGAAGTCATAAAGGATAATGCAAGAGATTTCAAGCTTGCTCGACATCTGCTCCAACTGGCCCAAGAGTGGGCCACAGCAAGTCATGCCCTAGATGTTGAAACCCCTTTTATTTGGAGGAGGTCAATCATTCATAGTACTGCTTTCCTTAAGCTGGTTCTGCCACGTGTGGGCCTGCAAGTCAACGGAGGAGAGAAAAACAGCTGTCCTTAAACTCCTCCAGCGTCTTCCAGGAGTTTGCAGAAAGCAAGGAAGAAACACTAATTAATACCTTACTGTAACAAGGATGCAGTAAAGAAGCATGGAGAGGCTTGCAAGTAAAAAGGGGGCAGATGAAAGAGTCAGAAATGAGAGATTTAAACATTCTCTCTCCATGAGGTGGGTCACTAACATGAGTGATGTAATTTTCTCTGTATGCTGGGATTTGCCCTACGGACATCTGTACTCTTTTCCTGGCCACATCCACTCAAGCCTTACTGTTGTTCTTCACACAGCCTCTCCTTTGCCCCAGCAGCTGCAAAATTTTAAGGCCAGCTACTTATTTCACAAAAGTCTAAATGCTTCTGGATAATCCTTTACCTGCATCCTCCACCAGTAGAGCATCACATCACATATTAGTGGCATCACATATTAGTAGCAGAAGTTTTACCTTGTCTGTGGTTTCTGTGCAAGTCCACCACAGAAATCTTCAACAATTCCCCACTCCTGCTACGTGTGATATTCCAAACTGCCCGTTGCTGGAGATGTCACCTCCAACAGCACAAACTCCTGCAGGATAAGGGCATGAAAAGTCTACTTTTACTTTCAAGAAATAAGAGGATTTGAAGTGAAATTATTCTAGTGAGAGACTAAAACAGAAAAGGTAGTCTCAGGTAAGAAGAACACCAGAAGTCCACCCCCCTCTGACTCTGCCACTGAGAATTGGACACAACAGCGTGGGAGCAATGGGCAACTAGTAAGGGTTCTCAACCTGCTGCCCAGAAGCATGCTGGGGACAAAATTAATGCAGTCAAAGTCTTGCAGAGACGAGCCAAATCCCCTTCAGGTAGTAGCTGCCAACAGGGAAACTTCAGGGAAACCCATTAATGGAATAAAGGGATCCCTGGAAAGATGATACGGCCAACGGCCCAGTTGAGGTGCCTCTACACAAATGCACAAAGCATGGGCAACAAACAAGAGTTGGAAGCCACCATACTACTAGAAGACTATGACATAGTGGCCATTACTGAAACTTGGTGGGATGAATCCTATGACTGGAGTGTAGCTATTGATGGATAGAAGCTATTCAGAAGGGACAGAAGACGAAAGAGGGGTGGAGGAGTTGCCCTGTATGTTAAGAAATGGACTGAATGTGAGGAGATGCTCGTGGCAATCCTTTAGGGACAAGTTGAAAGCTTATGGGTAGGAATTAGAAATCAAAGCAACAAGGGGAACCTTGTGGTTGGAGTCTACTACAGGCCACCCTATCAAGAGGAAACTCTTGATGAAGTGCTCCTACTCCAGCTACAGGAAGCATCACATTCGCAGGCTCATCCTGCTGGGAGACTTCAACCATCCCAACATCTGCTGGAAAAGTAACACAGCAAGCGGAAGGCAATCCAGGAGCTCCTGGAGTGCCTTGATGACAACTTCCCAAGGCAGGAAGTAGACACCCCTACCAGAGGGGAAGTAACACTCAATCTGGTGATCACCAATGTAAATGAGCTCATCAGGGACCTCAAGATTGGAGGCAGCTTGGGTGGCAGTGACCATGCACTGGCAGAATTCACGGTACCAAGGGTCAGAAATCAGTCAAAAAGCACAGTCAGGACCTTGAACTGCAGAAAAGCAAACTTCCAGCTCTTCAAGGAGTTAGTCAATAGGATATCCTGGGAAACAGCCCTCAGAGACAAGGGAGCAGAACAGAGCTGGCAGATTTTTAAGGACACTTTTCATAGATTGCAAGAGATCTTGATCCAAAAATAAAAAAATTCAATTCCTTATTAACAAGCTCCAGTGACTAGGCAGCTGCCAATTTTCTGCAACTCTGTCCCTACACAGATTTCCTCCAGAAAATCTTATAGGCCATATTTTTCAAATGCTGTTAGACTTATCAACATCTCTTGATGGCATCTCATAATTTGTCTATTTTTCACCTCAATGACACTATTGGGATGTCATCATATGAAACATTACATGAAGAAGGGAAAATAACATAATATTTTTAAACTAAAAATATTTACATATTTTAAAATATTTTCAGCATTTCAAAATATTAGTGGCAGTGCAATTCCTTATATAGGGATTATCAGAATAGATTTTGTTCCTGCGGAAAATATTTTACTGGACATTAATCAGATACTGTGCTTTGGGATTTCACCTCTAATTCCTTCTGAGTAAATCAGTACATCAGACTCATAATACTATGCAAGCTCATGAATGTTTCTCTTAATTAGCATTGTATCTTGGTTGTTTTCCATTAAAATAATCTGGATACCTTAAAATATACTAGGAGCATACTTGTTGAGTTAGATAATGTTATTTCTTTTTTTTTTTTTTTTGCTTTGGTTTTCGGTTGATTTGGTTTAGGTTTGGTTTTGTTTTTTTTTATCTGACTGGTACTATGCTGTAAAACTAACACTATTTTTGTGATGAAGGAGCTGAAAATATTAAAATCATATAATCATTTAGATTTTAAAAGACCCTTAAGATCATCAAGTCCAACCATAAACTTAACACTGACAAGTCCACCACTGAACCATATCTCTAAGTGCCTCATCTACACATCTTTTAAATATCTCCAGGGCTGGTGGCTCCACCACTTTCCTGGGCAGCCTGTTCAAGGGCTTTACAACACATTTCGTGAAGAAATTTTTCTTAATGTGTAACTTAAACCTCCTCTGGAACAACTTGAGGCTGTTTCTTCTTGTCCTATCATTTTTTACTTGGCAGAAGAGACTGTCCCCCATCTCACTACAACCTACTTTCAGGTAGTTGTAGAGAAGGTCTTCCCTGAACCTCATTTTCTGCAGGTTAAACAACTCCAGGTCCCTTAGGCACTCTTCATAAGACTTGTTCTCTAGACGATTGTCACAATCAAATGTCTTGACGGGTTTTTAGCTGAGATCGGAATTCAGGCAAAGGCCAAATGTCAAAAAGGTATCAGAGCTTTATTGTGAATGAACACGAAAGGACAGAGAAAGAGAGAGAACAGTAAGCAGAATAGTCACCACCATGGATCCAGCAACATCTCACATGTTTGTGCAGGTCTTGATCTTCTTGAGGTTGATGGGGGAGCTCCAAAGTTCTCAGACATGACTGTCTTTTTATTGTTCTGCCTTCTGTGTCATGGTGGGACAGAGTTATGGTTATGGCTCGTCACCAACGATCCTGTAGCATACAAGTGTCCCTGGTGCATGCAGCTCATCTGCAATGGGGGTCTTTGTTGTCAGGAGCCCCCATAACTTAAGTGGCCCCCAGCTGACCCTTGCTCAGCACATACTTTCCCTTGTTGCTGTGACATAACCATCTCCATTATTAGGAAGTTACAAATCTGTGGTCAAAAACAGCCAACCTATGGCACTTCTTGTGACAGATCATTAGGTGATGGTTCCACTTTCTGCACTTGCTTCACTTCCTGGGCTTTTCCTTCTTTTCTGTCACCTGCTGGTTGCTCAGCATTGTTTGAGACAATGAACATTCCAATTCCATGTGTCATGGCAAAACACAGGGAGTAAAATGGCATTCCCAGGTCAGATAAAAACAGTCACATACACAGCATAAAGTTCTAATGGCAATGGTTGAGACAAAAAGGGAAGATCTCTGAATCTCCTCTCACAACCCTTCCCATTCTGTGGACATGCTCCAGCACCTCAATGTCCTTCCTGTAGTGAGGGACACAAAACTCATGTTTAAGGCAGTATCTTTTTGGAGATTTAATGAGTGGTCCAGGTGCTTATGATTTTATCAAATGTGCAGACCAGGGTTTAATAATATTGTAATACTAGAGGTTTTTTTTCTAGCATGAGTACATGCCTTTCCATCTTCAACATTGACTCAGGATTCAGACTTTTTTTTCCAGACAAAGAAATTAACATGTATGATTTCTATAGTAATTAAATATAACCTACTGTAAATACAACACTTTACCAGCCCTGAAATGCAGTGATCAAGCAGGAGTTCAACCCTTGCTTTCCCCTGGAGTCCTGGTTCCTGTCCAGACAGAGTCTCCAGAGCACTCAACTAGTATCAGTGTAGCTCCTCAAGACAGGAGACTGCTCATGTGTTCTTTAAGTTGTTTTGAAAACCATGAGCTGTCACTCCATGTGGGGATACCTTAAGCAGATGCTCTTGCTATGTTTTTGGGGATGTTGGAAAACCTGCTTGACTTTACCAGGTAGATAAGCTGCATATTCAACAGGCTTCTCACCCATGTCACACAAAACACAACTGCCATGCTGGGTACTAGAATGCCCTTCAAGCAGGTGTGTCTGCACCATTAATTTCCTTGTGGTGTTTTCAATTTGTCCAAGTACCACCACACTGGACAATAAGTAATCAATTTTCAGTTTTTTACCCTCCTCCACCAACTATGACCTTCTTTACTTCTGCAGGTGTTTTCTCTCATTGTTCCCATCCTTTTTATTCTTGAAGAATTACAAAATTTCATCTCATTTTGCACAGAACGTGACAGTGTGAGTCCAGACTCAGACTCCCTAACTCACAAGGCTTTACATATACAGCCAAGATTTTCAAGGGCTTCTTGTGGCAGCTGTCTAGTGAGTAGTCTTTGCTGTCTAGTGAGTAGTCTCTGCTGTCTAGTGAGTATAGAACAGGAACCTGAACGATCGTCTCCAGTATCTCAGTGGATTGAGTCTTGGTATTTCTCCCTGACCTGGGACACCTCACAGGCCTGACTGACCACCCACTGGTAAAGCTGGTGAAGGTTATCACTGTCTTTCTGTGAAGACTGACAAAGGGAATGATCATCTGTCTGTAAAGACAAAGGGAATCACTGTCCTTCTGCAAAGACTGATGAAGGGAAAATGAGTATTTGTCATGATCCTGAAGAGGTCAGGCAGTTGGACTAGATGACTGCCTAGGTCAGCAGAAGCCTTCCAGCTCTTCTTCTCTTCTCTTCTCTTCTCTTCTCTTCTCTTCTCTTCTCTTCTCTTCTCTTCTCTTCTCTTCTCTTCT
>WUAM01000355.1:324072-338743 GCA_024336885.1 Actenoides hombroni
CTACAGTGTAGCATTCTGACAACTGAGCTGTATCATGTGCAACACTCATAATAAAAGAGTAGAAATCATGTGGAAGAAGGTTCTCTATGTAAATGAAAACCTGTTTACTTTCCATTGTTTCCCAAGAGGAAGTGTAGAAGCTAACCTACCACAGCTACTTTTTCTTCCCATCACTGTCATCCATCTTAACAATTCTTTACAAGCAGGCCTACACTTTAGAAATGAAAGATACTGTAAAAGACTTGTCAACCCTTACAATGTTGAAAATAGTCAGCTTACAAAGCTGTAAACAAAGTCATGAACATTCTCAAGAGTAAAGAATCTTACTTACCTGTAAGTAGTGGTGTTCTTCAGGGGTCAGTTCTGGATCCAGTCTTACTCAACATTAACAATAATGACCTGGATGAAGGGATAGAGTGTACCCTCAGTAAATCTGCTGATCATACTAAACTGGGAGGAGTGGCTGATACACCAGAAGGCTGTGCTGCCATCCAGTGAGATCTGAACAGACTGGAGAGCTGAGTAAAGGCAAATCTAATGAAGGTCAACAAGGATAAGTGTAAAATCCTACACTTGGGGAGGAACAACATCATGTACTGGTACAGGTTAGGGGTAGATCTGCTGGAAAGCAGCTCCATGGATAAGGACCTTAGTGTCCTGGTGGACAATAAGTTATCCATGGGACAGCACTGTGCCCTTGTGGCCAGGAAGGTCAATGGTATCCTGGGGTGCATCAAGAAGAGTGTGGCCAGAAGGTTGAGGGAGGTTCTACTTCCCCTCTGCTCTTCAATAACGAGACAACATATGGCGTACTGTGTTCAGTTCTGTTCTCCCCAGTTCCAGAGGGGCAGGGAAATACTAGAGAGGGTCCAACAGAGAGCTGCAAATATGATAAAGAGACTGGAACATCTCTCTTATGAGGAAAGGCTGAGAGCCCTGGGGCTGTTTAGCCTGGAAAAGAGAAGATGGAGAGGTGATTTTATTAATGGAGAGGTGATCTTATTAATGTTTACAAATATCTGAAGCATGGGTGTCAAGCAGAAGAGGCCAGTCTCTTTTCATTTGTGCCTTGTGATAGGACAAGAGGTAATGGTAGCAAAGTGAAACACAGGAAGTTCCACCCCAACATGAGGAAATACTTCTTCACCAGGAGTGACAGAGCGCTCGAAGAGGCTTCCCAGAGAGGTTGTGTAGTCTCCTTCTCTAGAGACTTTCAAGACCTACTGGATTTGTTCCTGTGTGGCATGCCCTAAGCGATCCTGGTCTGTCAGAGGGGTTGGATTTGATGATCTCCAGAGGTCCCTTCTTACCCCTACTATTCTATGATTCTATAGTTTCCTTCCCCCAGTAAAAGTATTTTTTAAAAAAGGCTCTATGTCATTTTCTGATAAGAAAGTAAAAGAAAATTTGACAGCAAACACCATCATTGTTTCACTTTGTGAAGTCCTATTGAAATCTTAGAAGTACAAAGTGCTATTTACTTTGATTCACACTTATTAGATGACTACAGGCACTAAGAGGTGCCCAGCTCTCATTCACTAGTTCTTTGATGTCTGTCTTTACTGAGACCAAAATTGCCAAGCACCTTGCATCTTCCAGGGTAGGCTTTTCTGCCTTACCTCTTACTCTCCTCTGTCTTGTTCATGTACTTTTACTCATTTGTTTATCAGAAACCCAGAATAAACTTTCCCCAGACTGAAGATAAACTCCTTCTCTCTTCAGTGGAATTACACTCACTGTAACACAGGTGTAATGTGGGCCCTGGCATTAGCAAAATACTAATTTTTGGTATTTTGGCATCCAACTCCTTAACCAACTTTTCATGTGTGACTAAATTTAATGTTAATTCTAAAAGCAACGATAGCATGTGACATATTCATTAACTTTACCAGACAAATTTCCAGCACACTCAGAAGGTAACATATTGTGTCACTGGCTGCTATTCAAAAGCTCTTTCTAGCTTAGCTGGAGTTTATGAGCAATAGTTAATGAATTCCCTGGCCAATCAATTTAATGGTTTTAACTGAAGGAGAAAATTAAGATCAGGCATGCATAATCATGGGTACCACCTGACTTAACACAGATATGTAAGGGAGGTAGATATCTGAAAAAAAAGTTCAAAGCATAGAAATGACAAGCAATAAAAAAAAGTATTCTCATGATTAATGTTATGCAAAAGAGGGTGGCATTTTAGACAGCAAGACAGTAATTACCAGAAGATTGGCCATGAAGAATAACAGAATGCAAGATAGAAGATCTGAATCAGTAAAAAAAAGGGGCAAAAAGGGAACTGATTATACCAACTCTGTCACCTCCACCTCCTCAAAAGGTGTGACAAGGCCAGCCTGGTGGGGAAATGAGGAGTGTTGAGATGGGAGTATAACCTGCTGATGGGAAAATGAGGAGTGTCAAGATGGGACTATATCCTTCAGGATGTTTAAGAGTTTAAGTTTGAAACAAAGATCACTTCAGTATCTCGAGTGAATGTCCTGTGAATATGTGCTTGTTGAACTGTTACTTTTAAGATCTCTCCAAAAGGAACTGAAAAGAACCTCTGTGTTTGTCTGTAGTGTTGTTAATAAGAGCATGGCTAAGTGCCAATATTAATCAAGCTTCTGTGGTAAACATAATGGGCTATATAAGCTGCTTGTTGTCTTAATAAAGTGTCTCTCCTGCACATTAACTGGGGAGTCCATGCCCGGATCCACCACAAAAAGGACAGTGAATGAATCATCTGATAGATGATAACTTAAATACCATATGGTGCACAGTTGTTTACAAACACATGAAAAGGAAAAAACAAAAAAAATATGCAGCAACATGTAGGCATCTTCTCTTAGAAATGTGCATGTATAGCCTGGTTTCAGTACCCTCTAACCACCGCCAAAAGAAGAAAAAAAAAGGAAGATATGAAATGCAACCCCTTTAGAAGAATTCCTGCAAAATAAATTTCAAAACATAGATGCACAAATATTGCTTGAACATGTTGTTTGAATACCTAGCAGTGGACTCTAAAAGGTTAAGGTACTGCAGATAACAAAACTAAAGAAATGTTAAAACAGAGAAATAAAAGACACAAACAATGTGAACTTGGGGGATTTAACAGTGAATTAAGTTCATCAGTTTAGAAGGACTTTTTCAAGATTTCCTGTAGTATAACAGATGACCGTTAGCATATGGATACTGGGGATAAGGAATTCTGAAGTGCCTGCAGAGACTAGGAAAAACTTAAAAATATGCAAATGGTGCCTTACTCTGAATTGTTGCACTCAGACTTCAGTGGGGAAGAGAGACATGATTCCCTTGCAAAACTCATGAGCCAGTTTCAGGGAAAAGGAATAGCTGTGATGACTGAAGCTCTCATAAACCAATAATCAAGTAAGTGAGTGTTACATTGTACCTCTTAGTCAAAATTTAGTACTTATTCACAAAAATATGATTCTTAGAACCACAGAACTCTTATGAACCTGGGATGCATTTCAGAAATTTCCCCTCAGCTTTGACTATCAAAGGAAAGAATAAAGCCAAGTTATATTAATCTTCTCTCATCCTAAGTACATGTAGGTCTGAAGCATCTTTTTCTGAGAGTGTTTTTATTGCTTTTCCTGAACACCATCAAAAATAAAGATGAAAAAACAACTCCTTAGATCATGTTACCTTGCTCCATTAAGCCTCACTTAAGTCTTTTAAGATGATAGTGGAGTTTGCTATTGCTTATGATCAAGCTCTTTTGTGAATCAAGCTATCATAAACAACATTTTAGATACATGGGTAGTAGAATGCATGGATCACAGTTCTTAGATCATCCTTTGCCTGTTCAGTCTTCTTCAGCTGTGGAAAACTAGTAACACTCAATATTTATATGGCACTTTTATGTTAGCCCTGTCTGTGTAAATAATAACTAAACCTCTCTGCTTTCTCCAGGCTTTTCCTTATCTAAACAAAACAAAACAAAACAAAAAACCCCAAACAAACTCAATAAGATAATATTTTAATCTCCTCAGAGAAATTAATACAAGGCAGATGTGGTTGAAGCACTTCAGTATACTCTCATAAATACAGCTTGTTCCATTTCTAAGACACTCATTCTAATATCACCATTCTTTCTTTACACACAAAATTTAGCCCAAAGCTTTCCAATGGGCAAGAGTCAAAAGTGACGGAGATCTATATGCTATTGTCAAAATGTCACATACATTTTCCAGCTTTACAATTTCTCTCCCTGTTCCTGACCCCACTTTAATAAAGGCATTTCACCATGCAAAAGGGTGCCAAGGAAGGGGGCGAGCTCCTCCGTAAGGGCAGGTAAGCCAGGAGATGTGTTTTGGCTGCTCTGAGCAGTAAGCTCACCAACAAGGAGACTGGTTGAAGAGCAACAATCGCAGGTCAGGATCAGGGCCAGAAAAAATCACCAGGGTCAGGCAGAGTCCAGTAACAAGGCAGTCAGAAGTCAAGCCAGCCCAGCCAGCAGAACAGGGTCAAAGTGAGAACTGTGTGCCCACACATCTGCTTACACAGTTGTAACATAACACAGGAAGGGACCTACTTCAGGTTTAAGAACATCTTCCAGCAGAGCGGGTTTGGCATTCATAAGAGCATAAAAATGAACCTGTGAAAGAAAGTTCTGTCTTCTTTTCACAGATAAAATTGTGTTCTTACTTAAAATCTTAATAATAAAATTATTTATGTGTCCATTTTCTAAAATAAAAAATAATTTTTAAAAATCAGCAAATTATAGGAGACAGTAAAATTCATAGTCTTGGCTTAAGCTACTGCAACAAGGAAGAAGTTATAGTCATCACCTTGGGTGCTGAATGATGACAATACTGTTGCAGAGATCCAGCTAACCCACTCTCTTTGATCAGCCAGTAAAAGATGCCCATGGAAGATTGTAGTAACAGGAAAGAAATGGAAGCGGAGTTTCCAGTTGAGGGGTTGAGGCTCTGATGGACTTGGACAGACAAATCCTTACCTGTTTATTTCAATAATTTATACACCTCTTCATTATTGGTTCATCACTGTATTCCATTCTCACTACCTCACAGTTACCAATAATTTATGTGATTGTGAATAAGAACAATGGTATTAGTATCAATTGGAAACTTTGCCAATTATATTACTTCCACTTCATTTCTCAAAGCAGTAACAAAGATAGACTGATTTAGAAGCACCGCAGTACTTCATATTTTGCAAATATATCTAAAGGGGAAGTATGCAAATTAATTTTTCACAGTTGAAATTAAGTTTTCTATTAGAAAAAGTTGCCAACTAAGGACCCTGTTCCCTCAAACGTGAACTTGACTATGCTGTAATATCTTTTTAAATTAGCTTTGCATAAGTTGTGAAGAGTGAGTAGCTGAATTAATAACAACCAGCATTTGGCTGATTGCTTACACCTGATTCCTAGCCTAATAGATACTTTTATACTTTAGTAGTTTGTAGCAAAAATAATTTCTTCCATTCACCTTTCCTCTTGTGGTCTGTTCAAGAATCTATAGTTGTACTTTCATAAGCATTTTCAGACAGATATATTTTGGGATGAGATTTCAAGAAGAAAGTGTCTTTACAGATGCAGGCACAACATCCCCATCTGATGGATATTAGTATTGTTAAGAAGCCTTTTTAAAGAAATCAAAAGCAGAGACTCTTACTCTGAAGACTCAGCAGCAGATAAAGCCTTTTGAGATCTTCCTGGTTTATTTTCAGAATATTGGTTTTAAAGCTAACAAGAGAATTGTAAGACTGTAAGGAAAATAAACATTTTATTTCTTTAAAATTAAAACCAATGCGAAATGAGTTAGGAACCATAGCCTGCTATGACAAAACACACAATTAATTGTCCCTCTTGTCTTGACGTGGAGTCATTCACTCTTTGTGCACTTCAATGTGGAAAACCATGTTATAGGTATACTTTGGACAGAGGAAGACCAGCCACACATCACCAGCATGTGCCAAGAGCAGTCCTGTCTTAGTTGCAATCAGGTGGACACAAGTCCCAAGTGGATATATGGACTATTCAGTCATGCAACCTTTCTGTGGAGAGTATCTTGAGGAGCTGAAGGAAATAGAGGTCAGTCACCATCTCCATGTGCAGCTGCTTTCTCCTCTTCTGTTGAATACATGCCAATGACAACTTTTCCATTCACACTGAAGTGTTTTCAAGTTCTCATTTTGATTCACTGAGCTATAAATCAACCCTAATGTAATTTTAGACCATGTTTTTAGCTCTCTATGCAATTATAGTGGGTCATTATAATAGCGATCAGGTACTGTAGAAAGATTTAGCAGCATGAAAACTAGGAAGTCCCAACTCTACACTGATTTTAGCTTTTAATCTCTAAGTAATAAAATATGAAATCATACTATGTGCAACATGTATATTCAATTTTTATTCCTTATCTTACTCAAATTTAAGGGTGTTCACACTCCAAAAAAAAGTTAATATTTTAGTTTTATGAGCCTGATGTATCAGCTGTTTACTCTTTTCTTATTTGCATTTTCCTATCTATAATGAAATCTGAAAATTGAGTAGTTTCATGAGTGATAAGACTCTGTGCCACTTGCTTTGCACTTCAGTTTCTTTTCTCTCTCTGTGCCAAATTTACAAAAGCCCTGAAATCAAGGTGAGCTTTAGCTTTTACATTTTTTATGGCTTTCAAAATGCATGGCTAATGGCTATGTCTGATTTTAATGTGAGCAGTTTACCCAATTAATAGTAGTGCTAACAGCCAAATGGTTCATTCCCCATACTCTAGTTTCATCTTAGTCTATTCCACCTAATCGTAGCAAATGATGCAAGCTGAAAACAAATTAAATAAATAAAAGTTTTAATAATCAGGACCTGTTTCTTATGATGAAATAAAATCACCTTCACTTGCATTCTCCCCTTTCGCTTACAATATTTTATCTACAGTTTACCTCACTATAGCACAAAAAGAATTAAAAATATCAGGAACCAGTCATGGTTTTTCTTGTAAATGCCCCATTAAACATAGACTGCTTCTGTCAATCTATAGCTCTCCTTTCTTTCAGCAGCACACAACTGTCTTGCTGACTCCTTGTTCATCACAGCAGCCTACAAAATATAGACCATTACCTCTGCTTTCACTTTCCACATCCTTTGAAGTATTCACTACAAACAGGAGACAGTTTGGGGATGGGGAGGTGGGGGAATTCTTCAGACACCTTAACTGCATTATTTCAAGCTTCTGTAGGAATTATTTCATCATGTTCTACTTTGCAACAACACTCCATTGAGACTCAAATAAAATAATATCCGGTTTTTATTAAAATATATATTTCATTACAACTAATACACTGGGACACACAATAATGTTTTAATTGCTTTATTATAACTTTTCAGTGAAGTTACCTGACCTTCCCAGACTAAGTGGTCCTAGGCAATAAAGCAGACAGTATCTAGCACAACAGATCTGATGAATCCCACTGAGAGATACCTCTGTACAAAAACCAAAACTGACCCTTTTATCTCTATTTCAGGTTGAAGCAGTTTGACAGTGCCTGGCCACTAAAGGCCATCAAATTAATACACAGATCTCAACATGGGCAGGGAGGCAGGCCAGCAGGAAATTGACATTCAATAATCAATAAGAACAGGCAAAAGACGCCTGGAAAAATAGGAACTTTGCCTTGTGCCTCTGTGTTGTTTGTGTCTGGGAAAATTTGGTTGTTAGATTCTTTTTTCTGTTACATGGTAAAAAGTATCAGGTACCTAAAGTTTATCCAGCTGTTTCGAAGAAAATGCTAAAAAAATGTAGAGAAACGTATTTATTTTTCAGGTGCTGCAATGACCTCAGGGAAGTGAAGACAGATGCTTTCTTATCTTGGATGGTGAACTGCTTATATAGAATGGGAATTACTGCAATACTATCGAAACATCACCAGCTTAAAAACACTTGGAAAGCTGTGGAAGATTTAGTTTTGGGTTTTTTCTTCATTTTTTTTTCTTACTTCCCCCTCTTAAAACCTCAGGTCCCAAATTATCTTGCCTGTTCTAAGAGAAAAAGCAGATACAACACAATCCCAGAACTCGCAGTTGTGGAGAAGAGCTCATGATCGTCATCCATTTAGATTCCAGAGTCAGAAGGTAAACTAAATTGACTTTAATATCAGCCTCGTGATTTTTATTTTTTATTTTAATCAGCCTGAGTTGGCAAAAAGTGCTGATGGAAGCCAGAATCTGCAAGTTCTACTTCTATTAGTAAGTGCTTAGCACACAAGAAAAATGAAGCATAAACTGGAAGCTGCCCAACACTCTTAACTGTGTGTGAAAAACTTTGATAGGAACATAAATAGATTAAAATCAGCTTCAGGTGCTGAAGAGATGGATGCTAGTGGTTGAATATCTTTTGGCTCTCAGCTCTAAAGACACACTTTCTGCTGTAGTTGTTAATTGTATATAGATATAGGTAGCAGATAAACAATTTCTGGACAATTGCTCTTTTAAAGACAAACCCCAAGCACAGCTGTATCAGTCAACAGAGGGACTGGCTGAATTCAGAGTGGAAATTTTGATAACGCTCCATAGAGATTTTAATGCTCTATGTGCTGTATCGTGTATGTATACATTGTACACTTGGAAGATGGAAGCATGGATGGAAGCATACACACCATAATACCTTAATTTACCATTTACAATATTCTTAACTACTTTTTTCCTCTTTTGGAACTGAGCAGATGTGAGTAGATCATTTCTGAAGGGATGTCACTTGTTCTTACTTCATTAGGTTTTCCTTTTGCCTGGGTCTTCTAACCCCATATTGACTGGAATTGCACCCCTCATCCATGCTTAACTACCATTTCACTTTGGCTTTAACTGTACCAGAAAGTACTTTCTTTCTTCCCCAGAATAAACTCAGATTAGACCAATGTGCACTAGACTGCAGATATAAGTCCCTGCTCAAAACAAAGCTTACATGTAATCAAAAATCACCTGCCACAATATACATATCAATATATTAAAAAATTATGTGCCTAAGAGTTTGAAATTCATCTAGCTATATCGCTAAAGCCTCAACCTACAAAAGGATAGAACCAACCTCCAGGGATCTATATGCTGGAATATGATCCCATTTCTTCCCAAAATAATTCTTGGTTTCCTCTCCCATGTTTATTGTGTTCAGGTAAACAAGGAAAAAATCTGATGGTAGTTTCTGTCTATTTTTTTAAAGAATTCTCTCCATGTCTAATATCTACAGCTTTATTTTTCAAACCAGTCTACTAATTCTTAAACCGTATCCAGCTGTCTGAACATCTTCTATCTTTACTAAACAGGACGAAAAACAAATAATTATGATCTTAAAGGCATTAATAATAGCCTGAGACTATGACACTTTTTTCTATCATTTAAGGAGAAATTGCAGCAATTAGATGAGTCCAGAGGGTTTCTGCACAGTACCTTATTTATCTAGGTCAATGGTGCTTGTCCAACTTCCACATTTGTGAGCCATTTACTACGACATACATTAGGGCATATGACCCAACTGAGGGTGGTTAACGATTTGTTATTCAGGAAGAAGACATAATTGAAGCTGATGCTTATGACAAAATAGCCATTATTTTCATTAGCGTTTCTGTTCTAGCATGTCTGATTTGAAAATGTGTTTTAGAGCCACAAAGATGATGGAGAGATGGAAGCATATGGCATACAAGGAGAGACTGAGTGATCTGGAACTGTTCAGCCTGAAGAAGCCTCACCGGGGCTCTCATCCAAGTGTACAAATACCTGATTGAAGATATTAAAGAAGGTGGCGCAAGATGCTTCTCTGTGTTTCCTAGTGACAGAACCAGGGACAATGTGCATGAAAAATTCCATTTAAACAGAAGACAAAACTATTTTTTTACTGACGCTATCATTGAACATTGAAACAAGATGTCCAGAGAGGTTGTGGAGTCACTTTCCTTGGAGACATTAAAAATGTAATTGGACATGGTCCTGAGAAATTTGCTCTAGCTAACAATTTGCCTCCAATCACAAGCAAATAGTTGAGCTTGTCAGGGTGTCAAGCCAGCACTACAAACTGGTATTAACAGCCAAGATAAACAGATAATTATGAAAAGACATCTCATTTATGCCTAAATGGAACACAATCTCACATTACTCTGCTTGTGCAGTGATATTTAAAGGACTGAGATTACAGATATCAGGATTTAAAGCTAGAGAGTTACTTTGTTCTTTTACTGGCAGATTAATAAATTAACCCAAATTTTAACAGTCATTGCAAGTTACCTACCTTCCCTGAAGTTCTCAGTCCCAGAATTTTTATGCAAATTTCTAAACTGCTGTGATTTTTCTCATAATGACACTGTCTTTCATAAAAACAAAAAGTCCTCCTTCTCTGCTGGCCAGTGTACACTTTTACAACCCTGGACTGCCATTGTCTGGACACTATGACTACTGAATTTCTATGCATATATATTGTACAAACAGTTTACTATTTAATGTCAGTATATAAGAAAATTTAGACAGGACTGTTGTCATACCAGGACTGCAGCACAGAAAAGTCCAATTCCTTTACACACATCAAGACAAAGAGCTGTTCTCCTCAGAACTTCTGGAAGACTTGATGGAGAATTCAGGTCAATCACTGAGAAAATACCCTAAGTGCTTAACAGCTATGTTTGAACTGTCATAGAGGTTCAGCATTACTGCAGATGGATCCGTTTCTCCCCTTTTACTTCCTTTTGCAAAAATTTAACAAATTCCTCTTTTATTCCTACACTTTTTTTAAAAAAAATGTTTTTCTTAAAAAGAGAATTCTAATTTGTGATCTTTTCTATGGTGATATATAATACAGATTCTACTGCTCAAAGTCAAATAGCTTCACTGGAATTGGGAAATCTCCTATAAAAGTATGCCTGGTGTCCATTTGAGAATTACCAATAATGGGGAATCCAACACAGTCCTGCATGTATTACACCAATTTTTGAACTCCATTTGAGAGTAAAAAGGCAAGAATATGCTTCATTTCCTACCTGAATTTTCTAAGTTTCAACTTCTACACATGTAACTTTTTACTGCTACAGTAGATGTGTAGATATTTAAGTCTGCTTAAGATTTGAATATTTTTTTTTAACTTTACAGATAATTAGCATGTGTACAAATACAGTCAATATAACAAATATCTCCACAAAACATTTGTGTAAATTCGTGTTGTCAATACACTGAATATCTCTACAGAGCAGATCTGATTCTAGGCCCTAGGGATTTTGCCCAAGTTCTTTCCACCCACTTTTCTTTTATATCTATGCTACCCCATATAATCATAGGACAAATTCATCCAAATTTTACTTAATCTTTGTAAATGGAGATATAGTCATTGGATTAATACAAATGATAGTCAATTTGCAGATCACCAAGACTTTTTCACCCAGCAGAAAAGTGTAAAAGAAAAACAAGCAGTCAGATTCCTGAAAGCCTTCAATGCCTTCCTAAACATATTCAAGTTTAACATATTCGATGAGGAGCACACTAATATTAGCATAGTTTAGATGAAAAGTTAATAAAAGGGGAATCAAACAGATCATTCTTTGAGTCTAAACTATGAATCACTTCTATACTGATATATCCTTTCAGACTTACCTAGTGGACAGGTAACAGAATCTACTAGTTTATGTCCGCTCCTTTATAAAACTGACAGGCACTGTTATGTTGTGCACTTCCTGTAAACCAGTTTACATACTGTACCATCAATTTCTCAGAAGTTTCCCACTGTTTTCTGTGTGACATATGCAGCTTTGTTTAACCACCTAAATGTAGCCTTGTCTTTACCGTAAACTTTGCAAATCAGTGTTAGACAGCTTTTAGACAGTTTCCCTGTGTCAAGCAGATTGGTGGTGCCTGGAGAGGGAAAAGGTGTGGCTTCCATTTATTTCTTCCCCGTTCACTGGACTGTAGATACTACTGTAAACACAGCAATCATCTCAGTATCAAATTGCAAGTACTACACTGGTAGAAAATCAAATCTGAGCTTAAGAACTTTAAATCCCAAGGGGAGAAACAGTTATATATAGTAATTACCTTTCTGAAGTGGACAACAGTTGTAATAGAACGGGCTTGGGGAAGAAGCCAAGCATGATTTAAATTGAGCTGTATGACTGTGAAAAGACTAATCTTCTGAAAGAAACTGACAAATCTGATTTCAGCAAACAGAAATTTCTGCTCTGCCTCCAGAGGAAATCACAAACTTGGGAAAAGGGAGGTGTCATTTATGTAGATAAACCCTGATGAAATAAGGATTTCGTTGCAGATGTGACTTTCAAGAACTTGAGAATAATTCCATTCAGTTAACAATTATGAATGTTGGGAAAATGTGCAGCCCTCACAAAGTGATTACTGACTTATAATGTTGGAAAGCTGAAGCCTTTTCTGATGAAAACAGAAGAAGTTCTCCCTTAGAAAAGTATAATTATGACTTTGAACAGCAGTAGTCCAAATAAGGCTATTGATGCTATGTTTTGCTACAAGAATGAAATAACTAGGAAACAATATTGCCTGTTTGTGACTAGTCTACCTGAGCCATGTATAATTGTGTCCTGAAGGAATTTGTTTCATTACAACTGGTTACAACCCTAAGGTGTAACAGCCCTGACCAGTTTCTTCTGGGGCTTCACCCAACCCTTCTTCATGCCAGGGTCTGGAGACTGTTCCCCACTGCTCCCTAGCCAGCCGTGTTGCCTCCTTGGCTGGCCAAGCCCCTGTCCCTCCAATCCTGTGGGGTATCCTCATGGTCCTGGTGCCCAGGAAGACCCATCCCCTGCAGCATGCTGGCAAAGTCAGGCTGCAGAAGTACATTGCCTCTAGTTCATTCAAGTTTCTGCCTTGAAGGGTTAAGGATTCTACTCTTCTCTGCTTGTCTGTCTCTTCTGTAATAATTTATGGAGCCATTGTCTGATTTTAAGAACATTTGGGAAAAAAATCCACAAGCATTAGGAGGATGAGCAGCTGTTCTGTAGAAAGAGGAGAAAGACCATCTGACACCATCATGGGTGCACAGGGATTCAGCCAGTGAAGCGTTCAACTTGGCAGCAGCCAGCTGTGCTGGCACCACGACTGACACAGTCTGTGCTGTCTCCTGCCTAATGACAAGTCACACAGGAAAATCCAGGTTGGTCTTAGGAAGAAGATTACAGTATACAGGTTGTGGAAAAGAAAGGGGTTTGATTTGGTTTCTTTTCATTTTGTTTCTTTCTGTCTTGTTTTCTATAAGTAGTGCAACCAAACTGGTTGAAATAAGAAGACAGTATCTGCCCAAGACAGTGTGTGCTTGTAAGTGCCTTAGGGCACATTGCAGAATATGTGCAGGAAGTCTAGAATTTGTCTCTGACTCTAATGGTTTCTCTCTCACCCTCACCTCTCCTTGCTTAGAATGTTTCGAGAGCTAGCAAACTTTACTTTTGGTATAGACTGAGAAGAGTCAAAACAGGTTTGGGGTTTAAGCCTTGAAAAGAGTCAAATCATCGCCCAAAACCACATGAGAATGAAGTCACATGATTCAATTTTTCTTACAGACTTTAGTATCTCTCCTGAAAGAGGATTTCTCAGGATTTCAGGAGGGAGAGGAGAAAACAGTGAATGACATCAAGAAGACAGAGCAGCCTATGTCTGTGGAAAGGATGGTATCACTTAATGACTTGAAAACACCAGAAACCAATAAATATCTCCCAAGTATGTGAATAGTACAGATAATTATGGAGGAGCAATGTTCTTGAGTAGACGAGCTTATTGAGGACAAGATCACAAAAAGGAACATGCAAAGCAGCCACTACCCCTCAGAGAAAGAAGAGTCCAACTAACAGCACTTATAAAGTGGAAAACTATCACCACTAAATAGGAAGACTGCAGCTGAGTATTTTATCTGAATCCTGAAAGCTTGAAAATCATACTGCTTTCTCCCAGGTTTTTGATGTGCTGTCTCTGTTTTATAATCCCACATCCTAGTTTCTGTGTTCTTAGTTTAAGAGCTTTTAGAGTATTACAGCCCCCAAAGCAACTTGTTTCCTCAGCTGAGCTTTCTCAGAATTGACTCATGCTGGAAACTCTATTTTATTTAGTTTCCTATACTGCTTGGGAAGCTAAAACTATAATTAACTTTGGTAATTAGAGTTGGAATATTGCAATAACTCTTCTCCCAGAATGACATTTATCATGAAGTTATTCATCTTTGGAGACTATTCTTGCATGAGCCAATTAATACGTTGACAACATTGTGATGCTCCATAAATAGTCTTCAAAAACGAAGCCCCTGAGCACTGCAGTTGCAAGGATTCATGAACAACATCTTAGATATCAGATTTTAATAAGAGCAGATATGGTATTTGAAATTTTTGTATGAATACTAATGAGTTAAGGAACAGGTTCAGTCCTCAATGGTGTAATGGAGGGAAGAACCTGGCAGTAAAGCTTTTAACTTTATTACTTTATTGCAATCACATATTATTGAAGCTCTTCAGGTTTACAAGAGAAGAGATCTTGATATGTTTCCATAGAGACATTCCACCACCTCATGGGTTTCCACGTGAACCGCCCAGCGCTCCTGTCTATTCCAACAACAGTCCTACACTGCAGCTGCAAAGAAAGGCTTTTCAGAAAACCCTAGGCAGAAGCCAAGGTCCACTAACACTCTGATGCCAGCTGGATTGTCATCCTGGA
>WUAM01000355.1:339507-352361 GCA_024336885.1 Actenoides hombroni
CTTGACTTTTTGTATTCCACATCCCCCCCCCCGCCCCCCCCCCCCCCTCCCTTTTTTTTTTTTTTTTTCTTTTCTTCCTTTATTTTCCTCTGCCTGTTTCTTTTCTTATCCACATTTGGCATTTGTTAGGGTTGTGAGAAAATACATTGAAAAGTGATAATTTCTAATATCTGAACAGAAACATAAAAACTTCTGTTTGGATTTCAGGTGGAAATGACATCAAGGTTTTGAGTAGGAAATTTGAGAAATAGGAAAATAAAATCAATGTAAAGGTCACTTTAGTAGAAACAGTAAAGACTTGTATCTGCATAATTAAATCAGCTTTAGTTCTCCAGCATGTTCTCAGAAAATAGTTTGTATTAATTTAACAAATTCTATTTAAAATCAAAAAGTTCCTAAATTGTTGTCCCACCTTTATTCAGCATCCTGATCATCATATTAAACCCATTCTCTTGAAGAAAAATATATTAGTGGTTCAAGGCTTCCTACAGGATTAGGAAAAAATACATTTCTTCTGCGGGTAAACCAGAGTCTGTGCCTTCCTGAGATGAGAAAGCACAGAACAGAGTACAAGCCTGGAGAGTCAGTCTTGCTCCTTGTTCCAAAGCGGCCACAGGGGCATCGGAGGTGCCAAGGCAGCATTGCAGGCTGCCTGGTGAATCTCTGCATCATTGGCAGTCCTTGCTCAGCACACTCCGTTTTCCCCACTTGTAGCCAGGAAGAAGCCTGGCTTTGCAAAGCTTTGGCATAAGAAACACAGTTAGAGAACCATGACTGTTCTGCTGCCTACGCTAGGAACATTTGACTGCCTATTTGACTTGTGTCTCGAGCCAGCTTTTTGCTTCCCATGAGACAGGTCTTGAAAGGGATAAAACTCCACAAGACAAAGTTTCAAGAGCAGCAATGTCTTAACAGTGAAAGATTTTTCTGGAATACGTTTATATTTGGAAAGAAAATAATTTGCAGGTTCTGTGTTTCACTTCTATATTTAAAATAGGAAGCATCATTGTTCAGCTTGAAATTGCTTTTCTAAGCTGCCTTTAATACCTGAAAAAATGTACTAAGTAGTCAAAAGAGAACAGAAATTTTTCAAGCTACCCCCTTTTCTGTCTGTGTTTCATTTCCTTAACTGAATACCTACATATAGATAGAAACACATGCATATATGTATGTATGCATCATATCTTTTTTAAAAACAATCCTGATACTTTGATTTCTTGGGGATGGAAAACCTGGGGGTATACACATGTGCATATGCATAAACCATTAGTAGCAGTGCAATTTTTCTGGAGGTCTTGATTAGCATGCCATTTACAACAGAGGGATCATTGCCAGATGGTTGGATATTAATTTGATCTTTCAAAATTTAAAAAGTGCTTCGCTGTAGGTCAACCCTGCCAGTGAAAGTTATACATCCCTAATTTCTATTTTCCCACGGTGTTCATCTGCCAAAATATTTTTTAGATCCAGGTTGGGGGTGTGGATGGTATTTTCCCTGTAAGACACATCTTCTGAATTTCATTTTGAACTCTATTTGTCAAAGAAACTACTTAAGTTTAGTGACATGACATGCTGAAGTCACTATTCAGACAGTGTGTAATGTTGCATTTCAATTTAGTTTTAGTCTTTCTCTGTCATCTCCTTCCTTAGATGCCTGTCATAAATGATTGTCTCTTTTAATACACTGTCTGGGATAAATATAATTAGTGGGTTTTGTTATTATATTGTTTGTCTTTTTAATATGATGGACCAGACATCACAGAAAAAAAAACAACCCAAACCAATCAGACTTATTTAAAAAAGGAAAATAAAATGTATAGGTTCTTTTGAAAGTGAAAATTATTTCCACTAAATACACCTCTTCATTTTGCCGCTTTAAAAATCACTTCTATCAAACCAGTATCGTCTTTGTTTTGTCTGGGACAGAGCTAATTTTTCTTAGTAGGTAGAATAGCTCTGTGTTTTGGATTCAGTGTGGGAATTGTTATGAGAAGAATGTTGATAGTGTACTGATGTTTTAAGCTGTTGATAGGAAATGAAGGACTTTTCAATTTCCCATGTCTTTCTAGTGTGGTGGTGCACAAGGAGCTGGGGGGTGGGAGCAAGGCCAGAGCAATGTACCAAAATTGGCCAGTGGAATGTTTTTTATCATACCACATCACGCCCAATATATAGATGAAGGGTGCCTGGGAAGCTCACTCTCTCTTCCTGGATTGCAGTTTTGGCATTTTCTTCTCCAAGATCACAAACCAGGAACAGGCGAGGCCATCATCATGGGCAGTGAGCAATTACACTGTGCATCACTCATTTGTATATTCTATTATTACTAATATTATTATCATTTGCATTTTATTTTATTTCAACTGTTAAGTTGTTTTTATTTTAACCTACAAATCCCCTTTACCTTTACACCTTCAGTTCTCTCCCCCATTTCCCAGGGCAGGGGAATGGTAAGTAGCAGTGTGGTGTTTGGCTGCCAGCTGGGTTCAACCTATGAGAATTATAAAACCCATGCAAACTAGAAAGCCCTCACAACTTCACTGATACCTTCAAACATTCATGTTTTTACAAATGACAGCTTTGTCCTTGAAACTCTTCCTAATCTGAAAAAATGCTGTCATACAGAAACTATTTCTGAAATCACTGGTACAAAGCCTTATTCACCTATACCAGGAAATTTTCCAGTAAGTACAAGAAAAACAAAACCTGAATTGGAAGAGGCAGCATCCTAAATGGTTCAGGTGAGATTTTATCTGTTTGTATGAGAGTGCTATGAAATGAGACATTCTTTCATTGTTAGCATAGGTTTTCAAGTGATAAGCCCTAAAGGCTAGTCAGGAACAAAGTGATTGTAATAACCTTATGACTGCACAGTCCAGCTTGCACTTTATTTAGTCAGATTTTTATAGGTAGTTAAGGTTAATTTGAACTGAGTCTGGGAACCTAATTTTTCTACCCAAGAGATACATCATTCTGATGGCACAGAACCAACAGCAATTTCAGGCACTCTGAGCCTCTTTGGAAACTATTAGCTAAGTATGTGACATATTAGTAACAGAACCAGTCAAAAATTAGCACAAGACAAGTTTGGTTTTGTTTCTTTAATTATTTTTCTTATTTTCAGCAAACCTGATTAAAGGAAAGATGTTTAGAGAAACAGATACCCTTTTCTCCACAATTAGTACCAGCAGTTGCTGTCAGAAAAGACATCAGTTTTACCAAGCAGCTACAGCGAACCTCCAGAATGCAAAGCACTGGGACAGGATATGCTACAAACCACCATTTTTAAACTAAATTTATTTCAACTAGAAAGTTCGTGATAAGCTCCAGTTATTTTCTGATAACAAGAGGAAAAAATCTAGGTAGATGTATAATTGGCATTACCAGCAGAGCAGACCAATAGCTGGCTGCATCATATTATCTGAGAAACATCTTCATTTATAGTCCACATAGTTTGGTAGCTGTAGGTAATAATAATATTATGCACATTTGGAGAATTCTCTATTTTCAGAGTATGTAACAGCAGAAGAAATATTAAATATCCAAACCAAACAATAGAAGAAACCAAATGAACCTCCCACTCAATATCTGAGTTGTATTGTCAGCTTGGGACACCGGAATTACTTACCATTTTGTTGATTAGCAGCTTTCTGTCTTTGAGCTGCTGGTGTCTCTAGGTGGTTAAAGCATCATCATTCATGTGGGTTTTTTTTCAGGAATGCATACAAACAAAGATTATACTTCTATTTGATAACTGTTCAAGCCCTTCAAGTAGGACTGGCATGGGCAAAAACTGTCTTGTGCTGCTGTGGGTACAAGCTGTAAGAGCTGACAGCATGACACTGAAAAAAAGTTGTCATATAGTGGTCTCCATGGTCCTTTGCCACAATAAGGTCAAAAAAATTTAAGGGAGAGAAAGAAAAAATAAGAACTTCCAAAATATTTCTTATGGAAAAGCTGTATCTACTGTTAGTATCTGTTTAAAATTATCTTCAGTAAAACTTTGCAGTAAGTAATTCATGCTCACTCTCCACTCACATTTTTCTTGAAATCACATTTTGATGTCAGTTGAGGTATCAGGGTTCGTGGTTATCCAAGTCTGAAATAGTAAACCAAACTGTTATAATTCACTCTATAGATACCTTTCAAAGATGAGCACGGATGTTCCATTTCTTTAATTAATAGGAATTAACTATTTAGATCTTCCACACAGCATGACAGTCTCATCCCAAGCGTCCAAAGGAAAGGAAAGGATAAGAAGGAACTACATAAAAATAAAAGTGCTCAAAAGAATGAAGAATTGACTCTGATATTCTCCTGATGTGCCTTAAATCCAAAGACATGTTGCAGCGACTATGTAACATCCACTATGTACTGGATGTTGTCTACTTTGACTTCAGCAAGGCTTTTTACACTATCTCCCATAACATCCTCATGGGTCAGCTCAGAAAATGTGGGTTAGGTGAGCAGACAGTGAGATGGTTTGAGAACTGGCTGAACAACAGAGCTCAAAGGGTTGTGCTCAGTGGTGCAGAGTCCAGTTGGTGACCTGTAACTAATGGTGTTCCCCAGGGGTGAGTACTGGGTCCAGTCTTATTCAACATCAACAACAATGACCTGGATAAAGGAATAGAGTGTACCCTCAGTAAGATTACTGATCATACTAAATTGGGAGGAGTGGCTGATACACTAGAAGGCTGTGTTGCCATCCAGTGAGATCTGGACAGACTGGAGAGTTGGGCAAAGGCAAACCTAATGAAGTTCAAAAAAGGTAAGTGTAGAGTCCTACACCTGGGGAGGAACACAGTGTACAAATACAGGTTAGGGGTAGACCTGCTGGAAAGCAGCTCCATGGAGAAGGACCTTAGTGTCCTGGTGGACCATAAGTTATCCATGGGACAGCACTGTGCCCTTGTGGCCATGAAGGTCAATGGTATCCTCGGGCGCATCACGAAGAGTGTAGCCAGCAGGTCAAGGGAGGTTATCCTCCTCCCCTATTCTTCACTAGCAAGACAACATCTGGAGTATTGTGTTCAGTTCTGTTCTCCCCAGTTCCAGAAGGGCAGGGAAATACTAGAGAGGGTCCAACAGAGAGCTGCAAAGATGATGAAGGGACTAAAACATCTCTCTTATGAGGAAAGGCTGAAAGCCCTGGGGTTGTTTAGCCGGGAGAAGAGAAGACTGAGAGGGGATCTTATTAATGTTTACAAATATCTGAAGAGTGTGTGTCAAGTAGAAGGGGTCAGTCTCCTTTCAGTTTCACTGGAAGAGGCTTCCCAGAGAGGTTGTGTAGTCTCCTTCTCTAGAGACTTTCAAAACCCACCTGGATCTGTTCCTGTGTGGCATGCCCTGGGTGTTCTTGTGTTGGCAGGGGGATTGGACTTGATGATCTCTGGAGGTCCCTTCCAACCCCTACCATTCCATGAGTCTAAAGACCCAAACTCTGGGGTCTTTTTGCATGCAAATTTTTTAAGCTATGACAAGAGATCACCTGCCATGAATCATAGAAAATCATAGATTAAATTCTGCTGTATGGCTATTACAAAGCCACAGCCACTGTTATGCTATCAGTTTCAATTTTGAATAATCTGATATGAGGAAAGTTTCATTTTTGCAGAAAAACTTCTGGCAAAGACTTGTACACACCCTAAATCCATTCAAACAAGCCTATGTTGTAGGCAAGTACTACAGTAACACAGAGTAAGTAATGCATGAATTCTTTTTCAATTCTAGCCTAAGGGGGGTTAAAGAAAACTGGACACTTTCTAAATTATGCAAGATTTCTTAGCATAGGAAAAATGACATTTATCACGTATTAAAACAGTCATAATTCCTGCTATTACCTGGCACACTAGAGTTACTTATCTGTTCATAATTCAGACTAATAAGGCTGCTAGATAAGGAGAGAAAACCTCACATAAATTAAAGACAGAGAGGTTGAAGCTGGTATGTTATAGACACAAACTTGCAGTTCAGACTAGACATTGAGTGCTGCTGCTGACCCTCTAAACTCACATCTAGCTCAATATGCTGCCACGTGTTAAATAATCACACGTTTTCACTTCTGTTCCCCATTTCCACTTCATGTTCACAGAAATACTGCTGCCTGTCTCCAACCTTCTATTTCCATGCCACACTGCCTCCTGATACAACCATGCCACTGCCCTTAGCCTGCTCTGAAGGAGAAATGTTCTCCTCCAGATCAAAGCAGGGGGTTGTGCTGTTGCTCCATGGTGGTTTCAGTAATTCTGTCAGAGGGCTGTGTCACTGCTTGGGTAAAAAGGACACTGCCTGAATGCAGAACTCTCCTCACACTTTTTGTCCACTTTCCCTTTCTGCATACACAATCAACCTGGTAACTTGTATATCCCTGGACTTTCATTGCAGTCAAATTGCCCCTGTCAGACCACAGCCTGGAGAAAGGTTGCATGACAGCATTTCAGAGCATTTGGGGAGATTTGAAAGGCAGACTATCACATGAAGAATGAATGTGCAAGAACAGAAAGCACTAAAGGAGATTAAAATAGAGCTAGTAAAGGCTAGGAACTTCTGAGAAGTCTGCTCATGACCGCTGAAGAGCTGAATTCCTACAGAGCAGAATGTAAAATATTTTTTAAAATACCAAACAAAAATGGCAGTACCAGATTTCTCTCTGGTATAAAATTACTAAGCTGCTACCTAGACATAATCAATAAAATAGCTCCCTTAAAGCAGGAACATCACTAGCCAGAGCATGAATTCCCCTGAGATCAATCTCCCATCTGGCAGCCTAAACATAATTGGATGCAAATTGGTAAAGAACAGACATAATCCGTTTTTTCTGGACTTAAAGGAAAAAGTGTCCTGCTCACATGTGGATCCTCAGCCTAGAACTGAGATACTTCCCCATTCCTGCAAGATATTTCAACATTGTAAAGCCAGATGCAAAGCTCATTCTGCAGATACTCATTCTATCCTCTGCCTCATTTATGAGAAGAGTATGTGCATATATAAGATTATATACAAATATATATATCTACACATATACATACACATATTTGCAAAAACACACTACGTACACACACACATAAATTAAAATATGATCCTCAGTCTTACAGCACTGTCACATAGAAATGGATCAGCTTTACAGAGGTGATCAGCCACCAATTTGTTTCAAATAACCATCCTTCCCATTGAAGTACTTCCTATCCATTCCTCTATTAAATCAGAGCCACTGCCACACAGCAACCTATCTTCTATGTCACCTCTGCAGTATCAGGAAAGAGCCACTCCATTTTGCAAATGAAAGGTGATAAAGGTTAAACTTAACAGGGAGTCTGTGTCAAAAATAGTACTACAACCAAGCCTTCTTTTTCCTAAAGTCCTCAGGATCAAGTTGTCATGAAGCAGAGAAGCCATCTAAAGTAATTTTAAGTACCTAAGTGACAAGCAAGCTTATGGCCCACAGAAAGATGAAAGAATGAGACAGGGTTTAACAATTAAAGTCCATGTCTCTTTCAAGGAGTGTCTCCTCCTATTTTTCTGTGTATTTGCAGGCAATCAAGAAGGGATTCTGCCAGGAGTTTTTTAAATGGAAATGTGAATTCATGCTTAAAAACAGCAAAACCACCAGATCTCAGACATCAGTTCATTATTTAACAAGCATCCCAGCACAAAAGTCCCAAGCCTCTCAACAATCAGCTGCAGGCATGCTTAGTGCAATCAGTTTGTTTGGAAGTACCGCCTGGCACTTCTTCAAGTTCTTCAGGCAAAAGTCCAACTCACTGAGGTGTTTACATTGCACTGAAAATTATTTTTTCCCAGTCTCTGTTGAGGCCCCTTGGCACTTTTTAATGAAATCAAATAAGCTTGAGCTCATATTTGATGTAAACACTAAACTTCCATAAACTAAATAAGCAACACCAGTGCTCCACATATCATATATGAAAATTTGTCACAGAAGTTCAGTTCCTAAGACAAATGTAAAAAGTATTGCAATGTCATTTTCTCTCCTTATTCCTTAGAAAAAAACTCAGTAGAGGTAAGAAGTAATTTTTAAATGCTGTTTTAGAGACAGCCTCTTTGGAGATGCTTAGTTGCAACCATTTCAGAAAGATAAGTAAAAAAACTAGTTTACCAGTTATGCATCCCTATTATTATTGTATCTATGATGCTAAATCAAGACCTATGAGAGGACTTATAACAGAAAATGAAATAAGAGTAACATTACTGATTACCATTAACTTCTTAATATTCCCCTATGCAGTAAGAATGCAAATCAAGCAGTTGTGGCGACAGCTCCTGGTATGTGCATTCAGATTATGTAAGTTTCTCCTTCCACCAATATGCACACAAGAGAGACACACAGACACATACTTCCTTGATATTAATTACATCTTGGAAAAAAAAAGTCCAAGCAGATGACTCATAATTCTGCAGGATATGTCAGTTTCCAGAAGGGGACATTTTACTAAAAAATAAAACATCATAGTTGATAAATCACTTCTACTGGGAATATTTTGTAGTGAATTTCGATTTAGTAGTGTTAGTACTCTGGGAAGTGTATACATAGTCATTCTCTGGTCTGGACAACATGGTAGGATTTTTCACAGAACACTCAAGAACCATATAAAAATTATTTGCAAGAGAGAGACTGTAGGGAAAAAAGTCACATCATGCACTCAGTCAGATTAATTACTTATGGTTGGCTCCATTGAATGTGCTGTCTGGAGACTTAAGTATCAGAATCCAAGTCTTCATTTCGTAAATTGAACATGTTCCTGGGATCACATTAACATTACATCAAATGGACAGTATGGCAAGAAAGTAGATCATGTTATATTTAAAGATGGGGAACATTTCAGTGGCACTGAATGTACCAAGATATAAAGCATCAATTCTTCTCAAATTGATTTATCAGGTAGAAGCAAAACGGCAGTATTAAGCAGTCAAGTGAAACAAACCAGAAAAATTTAGAGATTAAGTAACCCATTTCTCAGTTTATAAAACTGAGAATCTAGAAGATGTTATGTAGACTGGTATCTATTTTGCCTACCCCACTCAGGATTAAATACAGGCCCAGTGAAAAGTTGCTCATGACTCCTCACAAAATTCAAATATTATGGGCATATAAAAGTGGAACTTATGTTCCCAGAAATGATTGTAAATCCATGCATAAATGGTTGCAGTAACTGTGGACTTATAGTGTGCAAAAGAAAACTCCTAAGTGTAGATACATAGCCATAATGCACATTACACTACTGTCAGCTGTTAAATGACAGTGCTTTCTGTATTGTTTTCACCCCTCTATGTGTTTTCTCTGGTTCGGGAAGATACATGTTTTTGGAAAATCCCAGTCTCACGTAATTCAAGATCGCTTGTAGTCACAGTATGACTTCTTTGTCCTCACAAACTACTTCATAAATATCCACCGATAAAAGTAATAAAGCTACTTCAAAATGATATACAGACTTGTTTTAATTGAGGTATTCTCATAAACAAGGCTTCACTTACACAAATCTTTTGAACAAAGAGCTTCAGTGTTAATTGTAACACTGCATGCAAGAATAGTAGACAGATGAAAAGAGACAAATTAAAACAGAAGTTCAACACGATAAACTATTCTGTTAAATCCTGTCATGAGTCATGACCTTAACCTTTTTAAAAAATGTAATGCAAACATGAGACAATATAAATATTTTACAACAATGTGAATCTAAACTTCAAACTTAATTAGAGTTTTCCAGAATTTCTTGAAGTATTTTCTTTCAATTCAGAAGGAGCATCAAACTTTATATAAGAAGTTGCAAAAAGAACTGTTTTGTATCCAGGAGAAACATAAAAGATTGGATTCTTTGTATGTGTTTAGATTTTCTGGCATCCTTCTTCAGCAAAGGGAGGAATGTCAAATATAATTCATTAAGTGCATGGTTTAAAAATTCAGGTCCAAAACTCAGAAGAAAAATCACCAGAAACTTTTCTTTGTCCACCACAGGTTACAGTTGTTATATACTGTTCAGCTTGCTTCTTTGAAGCTATAGGCAAAGATGAGTTTTGGAAGTAGGAACGGCATATGAAGAGCTTACAGTCCTCCTTCAGTTGTTTATAACTGTGAGAAACCATTGCTTTTTCAGGTCAATAAGGTCAATGGCTTATAAGCGCGCTTGCTAGCCTAACTAAGTGAAAATTAATGATTTTTGCAAAACCAAAACATATGAACTGTTCAAGTTAAACACATACATCCAATCAAATAGGTACTTGGGGATGTGGGTAAGAGAAGTTCACCCAGCATACCTGAGAGGACAGTAACTTTCAGACAGAATGGATATCTGGGGACATAATCTCTTCCCTGGAAAAGGATGTCTGACTCCACCTGAAACACAGCTGAAGTGGGAAATGAAGCAGAAAGTTTTCTGTCAGACCTCCAAATTGATGCTCTTGCTGAGCCCTCCATAGAAAAACCTCAGCTTGGCTGTGACTATCACCAAATTCTTTTTTCAACCAAAGCTCAAAGGGGAAAAAAAGATGAACTTAAGATGATAACCAAGGGAAACTACAGAGGATTCCAGAATTTTGCCCTTACCTATTATTAAAAGACATTTATGAATGAGACTGGAAATTATTCTGATACACAAAAGTATACTCTGTCTACAAACAGTCAGGTAAATAAATACTGTTGATATCTATGGGAATATGGGACTAAAAAGTAGGATAACTTTTCTAGTTTACTGAGAGCAGATAACCTGCTATGAACAGAAGATTGCAGGAATCTCACTACTAAGCATGCTTCACAAAATCATGGTCAAATATGAACCAAAAAACTTGCAGAAAACTCCTTATTATTTACAGGTGCCTAGTGTTATTTTTCCAGGAATTGTGCAGTCATTTTGTAACAAACCTTATCTACCAGATGTATTCCTAAAGATTAGGAGAAGGGATGTGATTTCTGCATAAGACCAAACTCTATACTGTCATAAGACTGTATGGTCAGAATCTGACTTAGATTTCTGTAGTGCTTTTATTGTCAACAAGGGGAAAAAGGCATTCTCTTTGGAAATCTACATTTCAATGCAATTAATTCAGATTCTTTTTGAGGCTTGGCATTGGTGGAGTAAGTTTGATGAGTTTCTTTATGAGGGCATTTAATCTTTTTTACTGATCCATTTCATATACTAGTGATACCTCCTCCAAATCAAATGTTTTAATCAAAATCTGTGACTATTGTTAGATGGGTAGAAGACTAAAAGCTATCTTTCTTTTTTTTTCCTTGCCAGTATCTATTATATCATTGAAAGTGCGTCACCTACGTGGATTTTTATTTATTTTAGTTAAAGATTTATGCACGACAGGAAATAATAATATCCTCAAACTGCATCTAACAAAGGTTAGTTGCCTTCTGTTAATGCTATGTGTTCCAACATGATTTCTGGCACTTAGTAGAACTCCTCCCTGTGCAAAGGTAGTGGAAATGAACAAAGCTCACTCAAGGATGCCTTAAGCCTTTCTTCAAAGTAAAAGTTATGCTATACTAGGTTGATCTCATAGAAAGTTTTTGTTTCCTCTTCCTTACCCAGAAGAGGATTTAGAGTAGATCCTGGTGAGAAGCAGCCTCAGATTTTTCTTCAGGTCAGTTTTGGAGCATGCATTTGAATGCTAGTGTTTTATATGTTGCTGAGGGCTCCAAACATTTGACTGTTGGCTATGACTACAGTAAAGAAAAACTGACAGGATAGCAGATGCATCACTAATTTGAAAAGCCTAACTCAGCTGCTTTATGCATTTGACTCCAGGACAACAAACGTGTCTGTCAATGTCCTGATTAGAGCTAAGCACTTAAGCTCTTAGTGACATGGACCTGAAGATCCAACATATTTAGGAGGAACAGTACCCACTCCTGCTTTTAATAAGCTGATTCTTAGTCACTCTTCTTTCTTTACGCATATTAGATTGCCTTTCCTGAGGAGTGCTGAGGCTCAGTGTTGCAGCGTCTCATTCTAAATCCTCTTTGTGGTCTAATTGGATTTTCAGTGTTTGGACATTTTGTTCCTATGACAATCATTAGAAACTAATACTCATTTTCATCTAGTCGTTCTCATTATTAACTAGTCAATCAGGATTTTGAAAACTCTACCTCTTAATGCACGTTTGTAAAGCAAATCAACTTAAAAATTTGGTTATTCGTCCTAATTTTCTTGATGTTTAGTCTTGAAAGAAAAATAAGCACAAAGTTCAAGAAAGATCAGATACTGTCCAAGCTTCTTCTCTGTATTAACATCTTTATTCAGATTAGTACCTCAAACCACTCTATTTTCAGTCCTTCAGCATTGCTCAAGAAGTACAGTTTAAATAAGATAAATCATATTATTTTCCTTTCTGTGGTGTTCTGATCTCATATCCCATTATGCTGAATCCTAGAATCATGAAACGATTTAGGCTGGAAAGGAACTTTAAGATCACTAAGTCCAACAGTAAACCTAATACTGCCAAACTCACCACTAAACCATGTCCCTAAGCACCACATCTACAGTCATTTAATTACAACCAGGTATGGTGACTCAACAACTTCCTTTTTCCAATGCTTTCCAACCATTTTGATGAATAATTTTTTCTAATAATCAACTAAACAACCCACCACACCTGGCATAACTTCAGGCCATTTCCTTCTGTCCTATCACTTATTACAAGGGAGAAGAGACCAACATCCACCTCCCTACAACCTCCTTTCAGGTAGTTGTAGAGAGCAAGGTCTCCCCTGAGTCTCCTTTTCTCCAGGTTAAACAACCCCGGTTCCCTCATCTGCTCCTCATAAGACTTGTTCTCTAGACCCTTCACCAGGCTTGTTGCCCTTCACTGCACCCAGCACCTCAATGTCCTTC
>WUAM01000355.1:379126-393129 GCA_024336885.1 Actenoides hombroni
AAGGAATGTTGTGAGGGACTGAGTCAAAGGCGTTCCAGAAGTCCACATAAATGACATCCAGTGCTCTTTCCTTGTCCACTGATGTAGCCACTCCATCATAGAAGACTACTAGGCTGCTCAGGCAGGACTTGCACTTGAAAAATATTTAAAAATCAAGGAGTCAAGTTCATACTCAGGAATCATCCTCAAGTAGACACTGGCCTCTATATCCCATGTTGATATTGAGAAGAAACATAGGAAGGGATAAGAGATTTGGCATTTTTTAACAAGTAGAGAATATAATCAGCTATCTTGCATGACGAATCCAACAGACAGGTACTCAGCATACCTCATGCTCCAAACCACTCAATACTGTCCGTGACTTGGATGTTGTGTTCTTGCCACACAAAGCACATAATTTTATATTTACAGTCCCACAAGAACATTAACAACAAGATTCACATTAGTAATTTGTCTGTCTTTCCCTATCCTGGCACCTGCAAGAAAAGACAGGACATAATAACAAAAGATTTCACATATGAATCTGCTTCTCCCTCTTCTCCAGGAATAAGGTTGGTTTCAGTGCATGGCTGACTCAGTAATTCTAATTGGAATTCTAATTATGATGCCAGGCTAACTCTTCTTCAAGTGTAGGCTGAAAATCTGCCTGGCATTTTCAAGTGAAAATACTACCTTAGATCTAAAGACTCAGTATGTTTCTATATCCCCTTTAATATGTTTCTGTACTATAATTCCAGGATAAGAAAAGATAAGAAAAATTTTACAGGCAAAGCAGCAGACATATGCTTACAACTTAACTTGGCACCAAATTACTTGAAACATCTATTGGCTCTAAAAACTGTTCCATTTTTATTGGAAAGGTATGCCTCAGATGCCTATTTCAAGGGCCCTTGGACTACTATCACATAATACATGGAGAGAGAAATGATTCATCTCCCTGCGTCCTGTGGTGCATTACACCACTATGGCAACACTATAAGGTCTTCCAGAAGTAGCATGTAAAGAATTATATCAGGACCTTTTTAAAACCAGCTTCACTGAAACAGAAGTGATGACACCAGTTCTTTAAAGAGAGTAAAATATAATTGAGAGAAATATCATATGTAGATATCAGCAGATAGTTTAAGATGTACTTAACTATCTGATTGCAGATCTTAGCCCACCTTCTTTGACTCTCCATGTAGTCAATGGAAGGAGCTATGCCTCTTCTGTAGACAATCCCAAGCAGTTAATGAGGATGCTGCTTTGGAGTCATAGTTTGGAAAAACAGCTTCTTGTTCATTGCAGAGATACCTCTCATTTTGGCTACTGCTGTCCAGGCAGGTTCCAGTGCTTCTTCCTTACCATGGAGCCTGAAAGTTGAAGTCATCTAGCCCAAAAGCACCTACAGCCAAATGATTTAGACACAATGGAGATCTGGATAATAAAGTCTGGAAAGGTTATTTTTCTGATCATATGTGAACTTGTACTTCAAAATTCCACCCAACTCTCAGCTGGTTCTGACAGCTAGCTCTCCACTGCCTGCAAGGAGAATGTGTATAACCAGCTCAGATCTATCTGTCTTTTTTTGTAGGCAATCAAATTAGTCAAATTAATCCCTCCGTATATCTTTTATTATACACTAAGTGATATAATATCTGCCAGTCACAATTCATGGTTTAATTTCATCCTCTCTGGTGAAGAATATAGGAAAGGGGGGGAGAAAGGAAGGGAAATTGTGCTATCAGCAGGATGTATTGTTTAGACTTAGTGTGCATTGCTTTCCAGATTCATGACACAGTAAAGCTGACAGTAGCAGAAGTGGAAAAAGAGCAGATGAAGTACTTGGAAAATCTGGTTCAATATGTTATTTCCTGAGTCTTCAACTACAAAGGGCCTTTCCCTGGTCTATATTCCTTCATTAGTAAAGGTTAGCTCATAACCACACCTAAATTAATAGCAGTCTTTAGAAAATAGTACCAATGTTAACATGTATGTATATAGCACCTAAGGGGTAAAAATGTTGTATTGCCAGATAAGGAAATAATAAATCTGATAACCCTTGAAAGAAACAGGGTACATAGAACAGTGTTGCAGAAAAAAACAGTGAGCTGGAAGACATGAGTTACAATGTCTCTCTTTTAAGTCTGGAGGAAATGGTCATTCTTACAGTGCCATTTATGCTTTTTGTTAAATGTATTTAACTGGAGTTCCTGGATTCATCCTTCCACCAAGATTATAAATTAGTGCCCCCATGAAAGTAATACTTTAATGTCTCAGTGAGGTGGAGACCTAGAGGAGAGCTACAGAGGGTTTTCTGGAGCAGTATAATTCTATACCATGATATAATTTTCCAGATCTCATCCTTTATGCTGAGTGAAGATTTCTGCCCTAGTAGTTGAAGAACAGCTTCTGTCCTGAACCACTTCCAGTCAAGTTCTGTCAATGACAGACCTCTGAGCCAGTTGCTTAAAATGTAAATTTTATTTTAGCTGCTCTGAGAAAGAAATATAGTCTGGAGCAGTGTCTAATTCATTGAGCTACCTGATCTTTCATTCTAGCAGCATACAGAAAAGCTCATTCTATCACAGAAAAAAAACCCAACCCAGTCCCTAGTAAACTCTAAACAAAAAGAAAGGATGAGCTTGTAATTTAACTGTCAGTTCTTATGTGTGCAAGATAAATCCAATTTTGTGACACTTTAATCAAGACTAGATTGTTTTATATCTGTGAATATTTGAGAATTTGAAACTTAGTTTTTACTTCTGTTGAAATATGCCAGTGTACAATCAGCCATATTACCAAAGAAGAGCCAGACACTAGAGGAGAATTAATAACAAGAAAACAAAGAGACCATTGCTCAGCTGCTGTTAATCAGCATGGCTCTGCTAGTGTCAACACAACCTAGATAAATCCTGGAAATTGAGTCTAAGGAACACAGTGCTGTAATCTGACCTTATTGGTATCAGAAGGAAATCTGCTGTTCAGTTAACGCTGCAAAAGCAGGCAACACTGACAGAGGTGTAATGGGTTTGGTTTTATTTCAAAAAGAAAATGGATCCTAATGCTGGTGAGAAGCCTTCTTGACTCCAACCACATTTACCAATTAGCTACCTATACAATGATGTAATATGTTCTTTTGTTTCTTCTGAACCTTTTGTGTGTTCATTGTACCTGACATCTCCTGTTTTTTTATTATCATGAACAATCATTCCCATTTACCTTCTCTATGACCCCTCCTCTCGTATTCTATCTCAGATGATCCTCTTCCAGGATGAAGAGATTAATCTACTGTTTCCTTGAACAGAAATCATCACCTGTCATCCTTTACTACTGCTTATTTCAGAATTTTTATGGGTTTTTTGTACCTTTTCTAAGAAGAAAGACTAGAACCAGACACAGTATTCAATATGTGATTGTACAATAGAAACCAACAATACTTTTTTGGTTTATTCTACTTTTTCCCCACATTAATTCATTAATTTCTTTCTTTCCATACAATTTTTTTATTTTTCCAATCCATACAAACTCATCCTATTTGTGGCATTAAGGAGAGCCAGTCTTGCACATTTCACTAACCTGGATCTCAAGTCATCAGTACAATGCTAAAACTTTGGCTGGTATTATGCCAACTTCCCAACATAATCATTGAAAGGTGAAACTCCACCCCAGAAACAAAAACATCACCTGTGGCCACTGTCCAGGCTGGTACAGCCGATTACAATGAATTTCAAAAATAGTATTTCCCAGTAGCAGCTGACATAATCAAATAAAGATATGATCGTCTTGCTACTGAGAACACAGAGCTTTGGCACTGATCATCAGTTCTTCTAATGTCACAGAGGCATCAACAAAACAGGCAGAGTAGCTACACAAAAGGCAGATTTATTCCAACTAAAAATTACCCGGTACTCCGATGGACCAAAGTAAATTACAAGTTTGGAGGTCAGTTGGAAATATAAAATTTCACAGATAATCCCTAGGTTTCACAAAGACTCTTAGTAGAAAGATGACCCCAAATGTGCACACGCTCTGTCACAAAAGAGAAAACCTCCTTCTCAAAGTTACCCAGAAAAGAGATGACTCACCCAGAAGGGGAAGGGCTCACTCAAGGATATATATATATCTTGAGAGGAAGTATTCAGTTAAAGATGGGGATGAGGGGTGTGAGGGCTCATGCAATCCTAGGTGATCTGTTAAGTCACATTTTTTCCAAGCTGATTCTGAGTAGTGCCAACTACTTGAAACCTCCTAGGGTGAGTGGTGCCTTCACTTTTTCCCCATATGATTCTTGTTTCAAGAAAGTGAGCCAGAGCTCTGAGGTGGCCCCCTAGACTTTCCCACATAACAAGCTCCTCAAAAAGATTGCAAGACAGCACTGAGAAGCAGACACAAGTAGAAGGCTGTTAAAGGAAAACCAAATACAGAAAGCAGAACAGAAATAATCTTCCTCTCAGCATTGTGTTCTTGAAGCTCAGTTCCCACTCCAATGTCTCAGTAAGAAAACTGAGTGATTTTGTAAGTTGTAGCCAACCCTGTTCAGTTCCTTGCAGCCTTTAGCCTCAGTCTCTATGTCTGGCTCTGTGAAACACTCCCACCACCCTCATAAAATGTGTCTCTTAAGTAGCCTTATGCATTTCTCAAAAAAAGTGGCCCAAGCCCTAGTTAAAGAAACACAGCATGCACCTCCAAGCATAACCATGCTGCCTACTCTAGAAACACGCCTTCACTGAAATTTAGCAGATTGAATAAATGCTCAGATTCCTGGTTATTTCTGGGTTTAAGGGCAGACAGATACTTCCACATCACAGTGTTTCTGCGAAGTGTCATATTCATCTGCAGTTGAAATATTGGCTCTCCACAATCACAGAATCACAGAATGGTAGGGGTTGAAAGGGACCTCTAAATATCATCTAGTCCAACCCTGCTACCAGAGCAGGATCACCTAGAGTAGATCACACAGGAACAAGTCCAGGCAGCTTTTGAAATTTCCAGAGACGGAGATTCCACCATATGGTAGGTGCTCTACATCCTTAGTCATCTACAGTGGCCCTGCAGTGGACCCTCTCCAGTAGTTCCTTGTCCTTCTTGAACCAGGGATCCCAGAACTGGACACATTACTCCAGGTGAGGCCTCACCAGCACAGAGTAGAGGGGGAGGAGAACCTCCCTCTACCTGCTGGCCACACTCTTCCTAATGCTCATGGTCATCCTGTTGTCCACTAGGACTCCCAGATCCTTTTCCCCAGAGCTGCTCTCCAATAGATCAGCCCCCAGTCTGTACTGATACATGTGGTTGTTCCTCTCTAGATGCAGCACAATGACTAATTCTAAAATAGTGTGAGAACGTGATCTTATCTGACGAACTCCACGTTTTTTTTCCTCTGGGGCATGAAAAGTGTATCCACTGTATATTACACAAGTGTTTGTATTGGCAGACCTAATGGGATGATGTGGGGAAAAGAAATACAGGGAGATGGACACAGAGGAGAAAAGCTGCAAACTCCCTACTTCTAGGGACCTTGTTTCAGGAAAAAAAAAAATCTAAGTGCCTAGCAAAAGCATAAATTGCCTCTCCAAAATCCTCTTATGTGGAAAGCTGCATGCTATTGAGTTGTTAAACCATGAAACAAACGCAGTTTTACAGTCTCAGTGCAGTCATACTAGCTCAAACAACTTTATGTCTTTTTTATATTCATATCGTGTATTCCTGAGTACAGTGATACTCATCATCTAACTGCTGTCAGCTTGATACATGCAAATGCAAGCTGAATTTTGGATAAACTGTCCCTCCAGCAAAATTAGTTTCTACATCAGTCTTGCATTTCTATTAGCCCTATACTAATTTTTGTAGCTTTCCATAGAAGCTAATTCAAAACCAGCAGCATCTTTCTTCTCTGTAACATTTGTCCTTCCTATCCACAATCTGTAAAGAACCCATGCTGCTGGTGTAACTAGAGGTTTCTTTGCCAAGAAATGTAGTCCCAGCAAAGATCACTTGGTAAACTTTTTTTTTCTTTATAGTGGCACTAATGTAAAAACAGTACAGATTGAAGAAGCAGTTAGGATAATGTTCTGTGCACAAAAAAAATAATCTGGTATTTACACTTCCTCAACAAAAAAAAGTCAATGTTTTATTTCTTTCAAAACAAGACAATCTCCCTCACTATCTGATAAGAGAGGTGGAATATTGTCTCTGCTATCAGAGAACAAAAAGGGTCATAAGGACCTGCACATCTTATTTTAACAGGAAAGACACTCACATTGCAGTCTTTAATCTACTAGTGAATGCAAAGAATGAGATTGATAAAGCAAAGACATTATCACTTCCTAACATTGAACATGAAGTGCTAATAAATGTTTATTAGAAATTATAAGTATGTTTAGGATATTAATAAATATTGTGGTGGATTTCCCTACCAGCTCCAAAAGGAATTCAATGCAGTGATTAATGAGTTAAAAGAAGTTTGCTAGTCTACTGAGTTTTATGAAGACTTATGAAATCTCATATTAGTTTCTTATTAAAATAAGAAGCTTGACTCTACTTCAAAATGTTTAACCAGAAAGACATTCAATCCGACTTATTTTAACTCTAAATCCAACTTATTTGTCTGGGAATAGGACCTATGTATCCTTTAGGCAGTTTTGGAAATTTCAGCCTCTGTCCCTGGGACCATTAGGTCCCAAGTTGATTCTTTAATTTCAATGAGTGAGAAGGTTCTTTTAAATCAGCTATGAAAAAAACAAACCAAATCAAGCCATACCAAACAAAAAACAAACCAAACAAAACAAATAAAAAGATAATTAGACATTTCTAGAGTGCTGCACATTAAAAGAGAGGTCCTTAATACAATCTGTGAGTGCGCATGTTTCAAGTGGTTACATTATTTTATTTTAACATATAAATTTTATCCTTTAAGAAAAGCATGAAATGTCATGAGAAGTGAATTATTGAACTGAGTCTTAACTAGATAGTATTTTAATAAATTAATCTTAAGCAACTGAAAGTCCTTTTCTGGCTGGTGTAGTAGTAGTTTTTATCAGTCCTTTTAGGAAAGATGAGATCTTTTGTAATTGTTATCAAATTACCCCTCTGCATTTGGCTCTACAGCTGAATGTTGCAAAGTTTTCCAGAATATTAACTATAGGAAAAAATCTGTTTCTAGTGTCTATTTACAAGGTATTTTTCTAGGTTTCACACATATCCTCCTTTTCTATTATCCATGCTGTACGGAAAATAACTCATCAAAATTACATTTTCCTTTCCAGCAGAAATTGCATAATTCTTCTTTGCTTTTCCATCTTCTTGTTTAATACACACAGACATATCTTTTAAAGACCATCTTTGAGGGCAGCCAAGAATTGTAAGCCTTCTAAATTACTTAGGGTACTAAAGGAACTGTTATGGAGTTTTATTTAGCCAAGAACCAGAAGAACACATGATTTGGCAAAATGAGTGTAATGCTGGTATGTTTTTATGTGTCTGGATCCCTCACAGATCATAAATTCCAGTGTCTAATATTGAGAGTCCAGCTCATGCATTCAAAGGAAGCAAACAGCTTCTAATTCCTGTAGAAAACAAATTGTTGCAGTGTTGTTGCTAATGTCCTTAATTGCTCACTCCTAACAAGTTTTCCCTTACTCCTCTTTATCACAGTGCAATGTATGTGTTTCCCATCTTCAGATTTCTTTATGAAAATGTTTTCTTCTATGTTATGTTATGGTCAAGGTAAGGAAACCTAAATAAATTTGAACCGTTCAGAGTTTTACAGGTTGGAAATTAGGCATTTTCTTTTTTTTCTTCTGTGTGTGTGTTTATGAGAGAGAGAGAGACACTCATTTCTGAAGCAGCAAGTTGAGTTCTGTTCTTCCTCATACCTCAGACACACTTATCACAGTTCTGAGTAGGCAGTTCAGAACAAACTAACTGTAGGTGACACAGATGTCTTAAGCTTGCAATTTACAGCAGCAATGAAGACCTAGGGATCCCTTATCATTACTGATGACCAGAGTATGAGATAATAATAGCTTTCCCGTGAAGTTTCGGGATTTGCTGTCCAGACCTTCTTGAAGTGAATCCCGATGAGACAGAAAGTGCAGTTCTGTACTGCTCTTTGTAATATGTCTTTGAAACACCTAATGTGAAGGATGCACAAAACCACCTTAATAATTTTGTGTTTTACTGTTTTGGGGTTCAATAAAAGGTAACATTGGGATAACTGCAACATGAAAAATTGTAATTTTTTACACAAATCTTCTGATTGTCTTGGTTGAAAAGATGATGTAGAGTCGGTTCCTTTGATTTCAGGACTGCTGAAATTAATTTCTGCCAGATTAGGGCATGGAAAACAAGTTTATTTTACAACTCTGCGCATTCATATTAACAGTAACTTGAGACCAGATATAAATGGCACAACCGCTTGGATGTGGCATGTAAGACAGATAAAGAAATGCATACCTTTAGGTTGAAAATCTTTCTCTCAAGCCTATCAGGAAATTAAGGATCATTTTACATTGAAAAGACTACTTAGGAGCATGGTATTCACTGTCATTTATGACAAGCTTATCTACTGAAATTCATATTTTGTAGACAGTTTCTTTTGTCCTGGGAAGGAAAGGATTATAAATACTGTAATGGTATCTCCCTGACAGATTGCCTACATTTTCAGACAAAGCCACAGTGAGACCATCAATATTACTCCTAATCTTAAATAATATTGAGACAAAGTAAACATTCTACTCATTTTCTAAACACTGCATCATGTTGCCAAGATCTGTTGTGTAAGCTCTATCAAAACGGTTTCAAAAGCCTGGTGGGCAGGGCCCTGAGAAGCTTGATCTAATACTGAAATTTTGTCAGCTTCAATAAGGACGCTGGATGACATGATCTCTGGCAGTTTCTTAAGCCAAATTTTTTTCTGATATTCTGTGTTTTTACCATGTAGACATTTCTCTAGTATGAGCAGCTACACATTAATTCTGGGAATTTAAGGGTAGGGCAAGAGAGGGTTGGGGTGGGGGGAAGGTTTACTGGAATGTATTTTTCCCTTATTCATCATTCTCTACCTAATCTTCTCTCTCAGTCTGTCTTTGCTCTTACCATAGAGCTGATTTCAAAACAACAGAGAAAATTACCTGGGCCACTTCATTCAATACTTCTTAACAAGACACTAAATTAGTCTCTCACTAAATTAGTCTCTCACTAAATTAGTCTCTCACCATCATCTACACAGGAAGAGAGTTGCCTGTGCAAAATATTCAAAAAGCTAAGAGGATTACAGTCTTCCACTCTGCAGCTGCATAGAGTGCATTTACTGGATCAAAAGAGCTAAAATTCTTTTTTTTTTTTTCTCTGATGTTGAACTTCCTCGGTGTAGACCTGAGGTTACTGATTATAAATTGCTGTAGTAGGATGACTTCTTGTGTATGTGATACCCATGTAGCATATTGCTTGGATGCCTATAATATATACTAAAGAGGACCAGAAAATAAATGAAAATTTCTGGGGACAAGAGAAGGTGAATGTAAGAGAAAGAACAATGAAGTGCAAACTTGGATCTCTGTTATTCTTACAGATAATCTGTGTTTTTAATTAGTGAGCTAGACTAAGAGGCATCTGAGCCAAGGTGGGAAATGTATACGTGAAGAGCCTAACTAAAGACCTGTGCTTTAGAGGTCTTGTTCTCCAACATAAGGACACTAGGGTTTCCACAAGCATAGATGTTCAAAACCAAGAAGAGAAACCAAGTGGGAGATAGGTGATGTTTTTGCAGACAGTTAGGTCTGAGCAAGGTTTTAGTGACTCACTCACCAGCTCTCTAGCATGATGTGTTTTCAGTATACGTCAGTGACTCAATAGCTAGTAACAGCCATCTAGCAAAATAGAAGCAGGAGAGTGACAGGAAATATTAATGGTAGTCACACTTTATGGAAAAAGTTTCCACCATGCAGTTCTACTTTTGTCTTGTTGGCCACTGCTGCAAGATAATTAATGTAAATTTCTTTTTGCTCAAGACATCCTTCCTCAGCCATATAAACCACATAAACTAAAGGCTACCATACTGCATCTCTGCTTTCTATCTCACACCTCTTGCTATGATTTGGGACTTTTTAGGTTTTTCATTTATCTTTTTTATTTTCTTTAGGGAAATCACTAGCATGTCCAGAAGAGTGGAATTCCATTCAGATAAATGAAAAACATTTTAGTTATAATAGCCAAAAATATTTCTTCCTGTTATTTAGGGAAAGTTCAGATAGTTGTTCCTCCTGAGTTTAAAAATGTCTAGAACAATTTGTTCTTCCAAACAGCGTGATGTGCAATTTTTAGTCTCTGAGTCTTTGGTTGTCAAGAAATCTAACTGTCCTGAAAGTGCTTTTGTAATGGGTAGAGATCTTCGATGTTACTCTTAATGATAATTAAATGCCTGTATTAGAAAAACTTATGCTATTCCTAGATCCCTTCAGATGAGGTTCTCTGAAGGCATGAAAGAGTGCTATTTTATTATTCCCCATCTTTTAATGTTTCTATTACAAGCACTCATAAAATACACAGTATAACACTTCACTCTGAGGTGATATGCACTTTTGATCTTCTTGTACTCTACCTGCAATTTTCCTCAAGAGGTACATAGCTCTTTTCCACATTATGTATAACCCTTAGCTTTTTGCTAATAAAAAAAAAAATAAAAACTACTCTAATATCTTTTTCCACACATATATACACAAAACATATAAACAGTTGGCACAAGGTGTGGGTTTACTTTTAAACCTGTGGTTAGCACCTACTAGATAAAGACTATTTTACAATAACAGAGAAACAGAGGCAGTAGGATGTAAAATCCCCAACATAGTACTTCAGCACTTGGGTATTTTCACTTTGTCAACGTTATTTCTGCATCTTCTACTTTTATGTCTTCAGTATTAGTTACATTTAAAATAATGATACACAGTGTTGTGAATATCTCCCAAAACCCTTCAGAGGGGAGCAGGAAGAATAGACTTCTCCCATTAATGGCACAACTCCATAACCTATATGTACAAGATACTCTGACTCCTGTATAATTGTAACGTAAGCCGAAGGAGAACAGAAAGCTTGGGAAGTATCTGCAAACAGCAGATAGCATGCCTTTTGTAAAACAGTAAGAGGAATTTGACAGTTGAATTTCCTGCTCAGAACACCCGAGGTGCTAGGATTGCTGTCATGGTGAGATAAGAGTATTGATTGCAGGGAAGGAGAAGGTAAAATGTAGAGCCACTGCCTGAAGATTTGTTACACAGTTTGATTTGCTTGCTAGAAAACCGGGGGGTGGGGGGGTGTTTTTGTTTTAGGTTGGTTTTTTTTTGTCAATGTGGCAGTATCAGCATTGTAGGCATCATCACAAGGGGATGGATTTCTAAACAAACAAAAAGAATGAAAACCTGCAGTGCACTGCTGTAGCTCAGGCTGTCAGATAGAATCTTTGCAGCCACAGTCATGTGAATGGAGGCCTAACACTGTTACACCTATGTTCTGAGTAAACCACTATCTTCCATTGGGCAGCAACAGGGATGGGCAGTTTTGTTGACAATCTGCTTTTCACCTTCATACTTTCCCATTTTCCTATAAATTCTTAAAGTAGTACCTCCACAAGTAGTCTGATTTAGCAGGGCTCCCACTTGCAGTGGGAGCAGACTTCTGAAAACAGGCCTGAGGCTCTTATTTTCTAGACCCAGGCTGTTGTCAGGGTGCTATATATCAGAGAAGATAAAGCTTTTATTTGTCCTTTTAATAGGTTTCCATAGTCCACATTATTAGTTTGTTTTCATAAACAAATCTGCCAATGCATCATTGAGGAAGGGCTAATAAAATGGTCACCTGTTATCCAAGAAACTTTAAAAGCCCTTCTAAGAATGAAGAAGTTAAAAACAGAATAAAGTTTTGGTTCCAAACCTTTATTACATATTCTGAGAGTTAGACTCACAATATAATTGATCACAGCTAGTAACTTAAAGATTCACCATTGTAATCAGAAGACTGCTCTCAGTAAAGCTGTCCTTGAAAATAAAATCCACTAACTTTCAATCTTCTACAATGCAAAAATCAAACATATGTATGGCATGAGGATGCTCTGGTTCAGAACTCATGCACATCCACGTTCACAGTAATCTCTTAGGGGCTTACACTTAGGAAAAGAGTAAAACCAGAAGAACAAACATGGAATGATCTTTCCTCCAGCAAAATCCTCCTGGCTCTAGCAGTTCAGGAATTTCTAATCTGGAAGCTGCATCTGAACTGCTGCGCTCACTAAACCTTTCCTGAATTTATTGAACTTCTTTTTCTCCCCAGGATCCTATAGCAGAGTTCTACTCTTAAATGTTGAGGTGCATGACAAGGTATTTGGTGCATTCTTTTAATGCCATACAGTAGTGCTAGCTCAAGAAAAATGCAGCCCGTCATGATCTTACTAAAAACAGGGCAAATCATAAAATGTCCTCACATGGGGTTACTTGGTAATATATGCAGGTTCATACTTCTTTTCTGTGAACTTCTTTTCAGAATACCTCCAGCAATCAATGAAACTCTTAGTCACAGTTTAAACACAAAGCTTCACCAATAGTACTTATACTGAAAACTGCATATTAAATGCACATAAAAGTCTACTCTTTCTGTGTGTTTTAAATCTGATCATTATTTATTGTGCCATGAATTTGCTTTCATATGCATTTTCACTTCATGAGTTGTACCATGCAAATGATAATGATATATTCCATTCAAGGCAACAAGAGGATTCCTTTTTTTTTTTTGTAAAAAAATAAAAATAAAAAAAATTCATCTACTGAAACTCACAGACTGTCTCATGCGCCTTGGCAATGGAGGTTCACAAATTCATTGAAAGTTATGAACACCTTGAAGAGCAGAAAAATCTATGCATTGGATGTGCATTTATAACTGTCCAGGAAAAACAAACAACAAAACACAACAAAGATCTCACCAATTGATTTAAAGATTGAAAAGCAGTAGCCTCCTCAGCTTATAATAATCATGTAGGAGAGAAGTCTCATAAACCACAGCAAAATTATATAAAGGTACTTTCATCAAAAGCTATTCTTTTATTACGGTGCTCACTAACAATCTCCACCCAACCAAAGTAGGCCTTCTATCACTCCAGCATGAATATAGAAACATATAATTGCAGGTTACAGTGCTTATGTAGTATAGCACTGGGTGTAAGGGCAGAGCCCACAGTATTCTCAACCTCATCCCTGGCAATACACTACCCTGTTCCACCAATAATACCATCCATCACTCACACTAACAGATAAATGCAAACAGGCTATCTTCAAAGTGATTGTCCTTAGACTTTGTTTGACTTTTAAATGCTCTGAATATACTTCCAACCCAAAGACTCTGCATCCATGAAAACACGCCTATTTTTCCAGCTAGTAAATATCTGTAGGTACTCATTTGATTGCAAAAGTCTTAATTAAAAATAATGGTGGTGAAAGTAAAAAGTAAATAAAAAAATTCTCATGATCAAATTGGCAACTCAAAAGAGAACTTTCTCTGAACCCAGATATTTCAAATGCACAGAGAATTTTTAAGCATCTCTCTCATCTTCTGATCTCTTAACAGGTTAGAAATCACAGTTTTCTAAGTACTATGAATATTGTTTTTACTTCATATCTACAAGATGCAGAGTACTGCCTATCAAAATGCATCAAAATGTATTTTATATTAAAGAATCACAGAAGACTCAAGCTTCAAACAAGCAGTCAAAAGCTAAGAAAATGTGCAGTCTGCTGCTAGGAGGAAATCTTCACAAAACTGAGCTCAAACATTTGTGGTTTGACAGGAAGAACTTGTGGATATGCAACAGCTTATTCCCATGTGAAAGCCAAAACTAGAGAAAGGCTATTTCTAATTCTTTTTTTGATGCTGCTGAAAGCCTGAAGGAACTTGTCACACAATACTTAAGACATAACATGGTCGCTGGTGGCTTCACCTGATGTGCAGCAAAAATCCTTTAGCTGGTCTATCTTGTGACT
>WUAM01000356.1:2749-25952 GCA_024336885.1 Actenoides hombroni
GCACCAGGGGAGGTTTAGGCTGGATATTAGGAAACATTTCTTCACTGAAAGGGTTATCAAACATTGGAATGGTCTGCAGGGCAGTGGTGGAGTCGCCATCCCTGGAGGCATTTAAATGGTGTGTGGACCTGGTGCTTAGGGACTTGATTTATTGGTGAGCTTGCAGTGTTGCGTCGAAGGTTGGACTAGATGATCTTGAAGGTCTCTTCCAAACAACGACATTCTGTGATTCTGTGAGTCCTGTGAGGGCCATTATGGTCCACAGTGCTAAGAAGTGAACCAACCAGAGGTTTTTAGTGCTTTAGCTTTCTATGCTTAATAGAAATGAGCTTCTAGGGAGGAAAACAGCAAGAGTGAGTTATATGAACTTTCTGTGATTTAAAGGAGTCCTGTAAGTGCTATTCAGGTTTGGCATGACTATTCTACATGACTAGTGTTTTGTGCAGATGTTCAATGACTTGGATCTGCCTTGGATTTAACAAAGAGTTTTTCTCCACTGATTTCTGTTCAGTTACATACATTCAGCAAGTTTCATTACAATGTTTGAGCAGAAAAGACCAACATCAACCTTCTTGGTTTAAAGGGTTGAAGATGAATCTACAGTTTTAAACTGCATATTACTCTATCAAAGCTTAGAACATGGAACGTGACAGAAATGCAATTGCTCATTTTAAATTACATGTTAAACAGGATAACAACGATACAATCAACTATTCCAACGTGATCAAAGTTACATCTTCTGGGTCCATAATCAAGAGGAAAAAGAATATTCACTTACATATCAGCTGCAAAATGCTAGAGAACACATGGATGCAAATAATGTATGCTGCTGAGGATACTGTTGACGTGAATGAAAATCAGTTTGGAAGATATGACGTGAACATCACTTTTTATGATTCCTCATCCTTCTTGCGGCCAGTGCACAACTCTCCGTACTACATTGACTTGAACCAAAATTTGTATCTTCAAGCTTATCTTCACAGCTCTGACCCAAATCTGATCCTGTTTGTGGACACGTGTGTGGCATCACCTGATCCTCATGATTTCACCACTCTGATCTATGAGTTAAAAAAGAATGGGTAAGAGCTTTCTCAAGGTGTTGGAAGCATAGCTGTAATGCCCTTTCTGCATTTATTGGTTTAGATCTCATTATCAACAGACTGGTAAAAGGGGGCTTTGACTTTTATTTTTACAATATAAGCCTGGAAATAAGAAATTACATTTAGATCTTATTAACATTTTCTTTCACTTCATCTTTATCCTATATGCAAAATTCAAAGCAGTGGGAATGAGGTAGATGAGATGAGATAGTGAAAACTGTCAGCAGGAGTCTGTTGTCCTAGGTGTTAAATATTTTAGTAAAACCAAGTTACTCATTTTTTTAAGCCTCATATACTACAGACATTAGTTAGAGTCTGTTCTCTCATCTTTACCATTTATAGTCTCCTTCTCTTGGGGAAAAAAAAGAGCTGCCAATGTTCTAGCTCCTTCATAGAACTTAAATAAGTCCGTATTTGATAGGACAAGGGGTAATGACTTGAATGAAAGAGGATAGATTTAGGTTAGATTTAGATGTAAGGAAGAAATGTTTTACTGTGAGGGTGGTGAGACACTGGCCTGGGTTGCCCAGACAATCTGTGGATCCCCCATCTCTGAAAGAGTTCAAGGCCAGGTTGGATGGGGCTTTGAGCAACCTGGTCTAGTGAGAGGTGTTCCTGTACATGGCAGGGGGGTTGGAACTAGATAATCTTTCAGGTGTCTTCCAACTCAAACCATTCTATGATGATTCTATGACTCTGTGTTTTAAAAGTCTCTACTATGCTATGAAAGCAGCATTTTTATCCCATTGCATTCTTAGCACCCGGCAATGATATAATTTGGGTTCAATCTATCGTGTTTCTGCGGGAACGTATCACGTGTGTATCCATGAAGACTAACGCTCTTTTTCATTTCTTTCTAGGTGTGCCAGAGATTCTTCCTACTTCACATACGAGTCCCCCCACAGCCACTTTTCCCGCTTCAAATTTAACGCCTTCGAGTTCATCAGCCGCCACCCGTTAGTGTACCTGCAGTGTGAGCTGGTGGTGTGCAGGCTCAATGACTACTCCTCCCGCTGCTACCGGGGCTGTATGAGCAGGGCCAAGAGAGATGCAAGTTCTGATAAGGAAAAAGTGAAAGTGCTCCTTGGACCACTCCAGCTTCGAGAAGGAGGTGCTCAAAGTAGGAATACTGGTAAAGTTGAATAAATTTATCTCTATATTTACTCCAAGACTACTTCAGGCTTCAAGAAAAGCCATGGCTCTGTGCTTCTGACTTGTGCCACTGAAATCTGCTTTTTCTAACTCCAACATAAAATGGAAGGGATTCTTCAGCTGACCCAAATGTCTACTAATCTCTTCTTTCTACACCTTGCAAACCCCATTTCCACCTGCACATATAAAAGGTATAACTGCTTTGTCTGTCCCAAAGGAGAGGTAGCATTTGACTCATTACAGTACTGTGACTCCATTGCACTAACTAGCTCCATCTGCTTATAGAACCATAGAACCATAGAACCATAGAATAGTTTCGGCTGGAAGAGACCTTCATGATCATCAAGCCCAACCATATTCCTAGCCCTATCAAAAACCACTAAACCATGTCCCTGAGCACAACATCTAACTGCCTCTTAAACACTTCCAGGGATGGTGACTCCACCACCTCCCTGGGCAGCCCATTCCAGTGCCTGACAACCCTTCCTGGAAAGAAATGCTTCCTCATATCTGGCCTGAACCTCCCCTGGTCCAACTTCAGGCCATTTCCTCTTGTGCTGACATTTGTTACCAGGGAGAACAGACTTATGTAACACAATGGCCCCCTGTAAGCAGACTCCCAGCCTTCTTGAGAAACATATTTCCCTCAGGTGTCTTCTGTTGATGAAGTTTGCTTAGTTAACTTGTCATCTCTGCTACTACAAATCCTGTTTGAATAATTGACAGCGATGAACCTGTAAGTCAGCTTATTTCTGACTCTGATCTGGGAACCATCCCTTTTAATGCAGCAGCTCTTTGTGCTCTGATCTTTAATACACTGAGATCAACCCCCCTCTCTCTTCTCTCGAAGGGCTGGACTCTTCTGAGCCTCCTCCCCAGGCGGTTCCTGCTGCTGCTGATAATTCCATCGTTGCTGCTGTCGCCATCCTGGCAGTCGTCGTTTTTGTTCTTGCCGGTTTTCTTGTGAGACCTGCGCTGAAGAAACCGCTTTTGCGTGCGATAATGTGAGATCAAAAGCCTCATCATCCGCTCGGTGACGACAGGGTGAACGTCACCTCTTGCCAGCTGCCAAAATGCTTCACTGACGACAGTCACATATGTGCCGTTTGTAAGAAGCTACGATATCTCTGTCTACAACAAATCCTGTCACAATGCTTCAGAACAACTTTTTAATCCTAACACCTCTTAAAAGATTAAGAAATCATTTCAATATTCATGTCACGGGTTGTTGGGTGCAATCATTTTATAATTTTTCTCCTCTTTGATTCTCACATCCTTCTAAGACCATTTATCTAATGCCTCAAAATTTTGTGACCTGGAGAGAAAATATGAAGGTGATGTCAATAAATATTTCAAGTTTTATTAAAAGGGAGGAAGATTTAATTTGGAAAGGAACAGTAGGTCTTGTCTGGAAAGGAAATGTAAAAATTGATCTTACCATGGCATCTGGAGTTAAGGCTATACAATATCCTAATTATTTTGAGCATTTTTTTAATGCTGAATTTCTCATTGCAACAATAATGGTTCTGTGCTTATTTATAAAACGCAGAGATTTCCAAGCTGAAGTAATCTGTTTTGTGAGCAGTGTAATAGAAAATCAGAGGAGGGAATGTTTACAAAGCAATGACTATTTTGTCTTTCAAATTAATGTCTCTGTGATTAAAATAAACCCAAATGTTTTACAGTGCTGAAGAGTGAGGTCTGTTGGATTAAAAATTCACCAAGTGATGGACTGAGCCCCTGCTTTTGAAAAACTACGTAGGGAATTTCTAAATATCTTAATGCAGGCTTCAAAAGGAGTGAGCTAATTCTTCTTCTTTCTGCACATACAAATTTAGAGAAAATATTTGACCCTAGGGAGCCAGATTGCCGACTCTTGATGCAGAAATACCTTTTCTTCTGGTTTCAATTACTTTTTCCTGCGTGTCACACACAAAACCAAAATGACCCACATTGTTCAGGGAACTTCTAAAGCCCTGTCTCTCTGCATTGCTCCCAGACCTGTGTTCCCTCCAAAGCAGACTGAGTCCCTGAGCATCCTCTCCAGTCCAAGCAGGCCCTGCATCTGCTGTTCTTCCCCACAGCATCACCCAAGGCAAGGACATCAGGAAAGGTGACAGCAGCTTCCCCTCCATGCCAGTGAGGAATAACTGTCCTCTACAGCCAGTGTGTTTCTCCATGTTATTGGAGGGAAAGCTTTCCTTCCAGTATTGGACTTTCTGCCCATTGGTTGTATTTCAAAACCCTTCTGCTATGTGAGTGTTTTGTGTGAGTGTTGGGCACACCTCTGTGTGTGTGGCTACAGCAAGGCATTTCAATGTCAAAGTTAATTTCAATTTCAAAGTTAAACTCTAAAGGGTGCCAAAATAAAATCTGCCAGCAAAGGCAAAACACAAGTCCAACCCTCACGGGAAAAGCCTTGAAAGATTCCTTGGCTCCTCATTTATGACAGTCGTATTTGCAAAGCTGAGAAGCTGTTAAAGGGAGAAGCTGTTAAAGGAGGTTTGTTTGCAGTATTTAAGGCTGATTCAACCAATCTGATCAAATTTAGCTTGTCAAATTAACTGGAAGCCTTCCCATTGACATGCAAAGCCATAAATCTCATCCAAGAGACCATATCTCAGTCAGGAGACTTTTCAGGTCTTAATAAAATGTCATTTAAATGTTGAAAGACATTTCAAGTCCCCTTTCCGGAAGGGTTTTGTTCACTTTTCAATAATTTTGGTTGCTGATCACTATAAAATTATTTAATTTCTTTTTTTCCTCCATGGTTGTACGCTTTGTGGTTGTGAGGAGTTTGACTACTTACCCAGCAATTCGGAGTGTATTGTGCACATTCATAAACCAGGCTGAAACATGCTGAAAATGCAAACAGCCAGATCCCACACAAACATTTACTGTCAGTGCATGAAAACATGAAAGGCAAGAGCTGGGATTTTTGCCTCTCATGTTCTAGTTGAAAATACAGAGAATTAAAGCCAAAATGTAAACTAGACTTATTTGTTTGGCCTTTTGTTTTGGTTTTTTGTTTATTCATTTTGTGTGGGATCAATGTTATGTCAACCACATAGTGAAGCCTGGTGCCTACAAACTCAACAATGCCATGAACCAGGAGGGCATGGAGGCCATGCTTAGAGCTCTTTGCTCTGAGCTTTCTGGAGGCTGCAGTTGGGCTCATCGTTGTTACCTGCTCCACCCTCAGAGAAGACACCCCAGCCATCACTTAACAGGTTTGCTTTGTATAGCTGCCTGACTTTGGTATTAGATTATTTAATTTCTTCCTAATGTGTCTGTCACTGCTCAACCCCGTAGTATGTACTTGTTCACTCAGTAGTTTGTACTCAACCAACAATGTCTCCACCGACTAAACATGTTGTTTGCAATATCATGCTTAAGTCCCTTACAAGTGTCCACCTATGTAGTGTGAGCTGTGTTGGGAGAGGATAACGACTGAGTTGCACCACATGTATCCAGACCACGTAGTGCTCGTAACACCAATGAAACTACACATCCCCGAACACCTCCCCTGAAATGACACTTGAGAAGGTTTGGGTTTTTTTCAAGGAAAGAGCATGGGCCCATAGCAATCTGGTTTCAAATAGATTCTTCTGTTTTGGTAAAAAGGACTCTTTGGTTTCCTGACAGTGTACTGAATCCAGTGTTGTCATACAACCCATTTGGCCAGCTTGGGGTTAAAGCAGAGCTCAGAAACAAAGTTCTTGCACGCTGAATTTCCTGCACTTTGGTGTCTTGTTTATCTTTCTATTCTAAGTTTGGAGTATGAAGCGGATAATTCAGCTCTGTAGTCCTCCTTCCCAGGAATACTACAAAAATATTTATAATTGGGCATAAACAAACATTGATTTGTTTCTGTATCTCATAGCTAGCAAGTTGATTTATTTTCCAGTTGTTAATAACAAATCCCCATGTCCATTGAGAGTAAAAAAAACCTAGTTTGGGTTTGCAGGGTATGGGTAAGAAACATAATTTTTCTTGTTTTCATTATTTTCTCTCCATGCATTGCCATAGAAGCCCACAGATACTCATTGACATCAGGCTGAATTAAGCAGCAAAGCATCACCTTCTTCATTCAGTCCTGGCTTAGGTGCCCTCTAATGCCTGAGACTGAACGCTTGCACCAACTTCCAATGAAAGAACTAAATGAATATACTTTGGAGATCACTTTCACTTGACCACTGGTCTTATTTTTTTTAATATCACTGTCAGACTCACCAGTCATGGGCAAATTTTTCTAACAGGATTGCACTGGATCTACCCAGCCAGCCACTGCAGCAGGGTTGCTGAATTGTCCACCGTGGTTAATAAACTCAGAGGGAACAGCGAAGACATTTCTTGAGGCTTATCCACCACAGCCCTTTGTAACAAATATTTTTAGTCTTTTTCTGTCCTTGATCCCCAAATGCAAGCACAATTTTTCGAACAATTTCTGTTTAAATGCCTTATGTTACAAGGAGAAGAGATTTCCCCTTATTTATTTGTGCTTATTTTGGTAGTTTTATTTTCATGTATTTTTTTTTTAATTTAATTTTTATATGTTGGGCAGTTTATATCTATCTGGGTAAACCTGATATTAAAATTCTTAGAGAAGCTTGTGTATTTTAGATTTTCTATCCCAGGCTCCAGAACTATGACACAAAAAGTGTATTTTAACAAAATCACACCTGAGGAAACTTGTCAGTGACCCAGCTGGATCACCAGGAGTGAGATTTGTTTTCATTTCTTAGCATAACATTTGAAACACCTCTTTTGCCCTGAATCACACGGTACCCATCCAAGCAGGTTTTTCCTTCTTCTTTCTGAAATAAGTTAATTAGTGACATGCTGTAATGTAGAAGTTAATTCATCGGGTGCCGTTCAAAAGAGACAGCCAAGTTTGAATGACTGTTGTCACTTTTATTTATTTTTTTTTTTAGTTTTCAGAAACTATAGTTTCAGACAGATGGCTTTTCTCTTTCCTCCTCTTTCTGTCTGAAGGCTCTGAGTGTTGTATTTTGTCCTCGGACATAGTCATGCAAACCTGTTGTGCCTAAGGAAGTTTTTCTGTGGGTGTGTGAGTGACTAAATAGAAAAGATAAAATGTGGGGTTTGAACAGTTGCAGGTAGATGAGTGTTGCCTGGTAGCCTGAGACTGCAAAGAAACTCATCTGCTGGGGTGAAGATGAATACTCTTATGGTTTTAGTGAGGTCTCATATGACTTTTCTCTTTATTTTTCCTTTTCACTCCCTTTCATCCCTGCTCTTTGAAAACCATGCATATAAATTCTTGGTACTTGTCAGGATCTTGTTACTCCTTGCCTTATCTCCCTCATCACTTCTGCTTATTGCTCTTTAATTAAGGCACTGAATTAAATTAGGCAGTCTGTACAAGACCGACTTTTCTTCTGTGCCTGACCAGTTGCTAGCACAAGAGGATCCCAGCTTTAGGGCTCCTTGTTTGCTGAAGCTACCTGATTACAAAGGCTTATCCATAGCAATGTTGAGGTGTTTCTGAAGCATTTGGCATTGGTTACCACCAACTTCCATAGCTAAGCTTGGATTCAAACAAAGCTCTTTTGCATGAGATTAAGTTGATGAAAATTGAATTAGGCTGAAGTGAGGGCTCTGTTCTCCCTTGCAAAGTGGTGGCAGGGAGCATGACTTAATATTAATGTGGCAAAGCCAGGCTTTCTTTCTGAAATGCTGAGTCCTCACATCCCTGGTCAGTCATGGGCTCAGAAAGCCAACTGTGAAGTCTCAGTTGCAGGAAGGTGGCCAAAACTTGTTGCTTGAATTTCTGTTTGAGCTCCTAGGCAGCTGAAAAGCCTGGGCAGCTTGTGTTTGAAAGTTGCACACTGTGCATGTAGAGTAAACACTTGATCTGAGCCTTGCCAATGCGAAACAAGCCACCTTTGTTTCATAAAAGTTCACTGAATTTCTCTAAGGAATGTATTGTTGAGGAAGACAAGTGGACTACTCTCTGCCAACACTACAAGGATTAAACCAAGAGTCACGTGAGATGCTTCCCGAAGGCTGCAAAGGGATGAGACTTACAGATCAAGCTGAAAATTAACTCTTTGAAATACAGACTAGAATTTGTACAGTCCCGAGGGGTTTCTGGCATTGCATTTTGAAATAAAATCTTTTTGTATGCTAGCAGGTATAAGGCCTCAGCCTCAGCAATGCTTACAGCTGCAGGTACCCTGGTGCCCAGGGCCTGGCTGTGTGAGCCAGGGGAGTGTGGGGCTAAGACCTCAGCCAGCTCATGGTACCCCTGCACTGAGAGGTTTTCCAGATGGGTCTTTCCTTGATGGGACTCGTTCTGTCCAGTCTTCTGGACAGCAAAAGCAGTCCAGGGCAGGAGGTGCTGCAAATCCCTGCAATGCTCTCAGCCCACAGAGCCAGCCCAATGGACCCCAGGCAGAACCACCACAATGTATGTGGATGGGGGGGGTCTGGTCTTCAGGGTAATGAGGGAACACAACCACCTCTGGCTCACCCTCAGGACAGTGGGGAAACTGAGAGGTGAAAATAGTTCGGAATCCTTTTTTACTTGGCATCATTAATTTTTTCCCTTGCTGCATGTAGCAGGTTCCTCCCAGGCCAGGAGCTGCCATTGGATATGTCAAGGGGAGGGTTTAACCACTGGTCCCATAGAAGAGAAGTGCTTCAAACAATAAATAAGGTAATTGAAAAATGAAGCTATTAGAAACAAACTCTTGCCAAGTAATATTAATCAATGCAGGTAATAATCTGGTGGTGGTAGTTCAGAGCCAAGGGGTAACACAGTGGTCTTCACTGTGCAGATCTTCAGCTGGCAGCCACATAATACACATGTACCCAGTGCAAAAGTAATCCCTAAGAGGCCACATGCTTTCAATTTTCAATTCAATAAATGAAATAGCAGTGGCAGTGACCTTCTGCTATTCTATTCTCAGCACTGGCTTCCTTGCTAAGTCCATTGCAGGCCAGATAAAACACAGTATGACATGCTGGAGTTCCCACTAGATGATGACAGTGTTGTGTCCGCGTAACTCTAACTTTATGCAACTGCCATAAGGACACTAACATGCCTCACCCTAGGAAGATGCTTTAAAATCTAGCCCAAAACCACAGGAACTCTGATCTGGTGTACAGCACAAGTTAGAAAACACTTTCCCTACTGATGGTCTCCTGAAAAAGCTGGTTTCTCCAATAACCTGAAACTGCAGGATGTGAGTCACCTTGACAGTTGATCCAATTTCCCTTTTGTCTTCCAAAGACTTGTGCCTGAGGCTAATGAATGGATAGAACGGCTGTTCTGCAGCTCTGGGAGAAGCTCATTTTGGTGATGGCACAGGGGAAGTCCTCCTGGATGAGGTGCCGTGCTGAGGATGTAAAGGTCTCTGGCAGTGCTCCTGTAGTGAGTAGATAGTTCACCAATAACTCTTTTCATCAGGAAGATGCCAGTGTCATCTGTGCAGATAACTTCTGGTCTATTGGGAGCACTGATCAATGACATGTTACACACTGGACTGAGTTTCTGGTGCTCAGTGAAAGGGAACTAAACTACCAAAATTATGGTCAAGCTCAGGACATCACAAACTATTCCCCAACATTTCAGCAAATACTTCTTAAGAGACTCCTACAACACACACATTAACTTCCACACTCGAAATCTTCAAAGAATAAATTCCAAGCAGTAGGACAGTTACATTTCCTTTTTGTTTTGGTTCAAGTTTTTTTGCAGAGACATTATAATGCCCTTCAGAGGTTTATCCATCTTGCTACTCTCATTGCCTCCTTACTCAAAAATGCATTCAACTGAATGCTCATAAGAATCGTAAAATAACTAGAAATTTCCTTTTTGTGATGTAGAAAGACATCTTTCATGAGACATGTTACTGTATTTGCAAAATGCATGCTACTGTGCATTTTAAAAATGTAAATAACCTTATAAAGACAAAATTACTGAGAGTTGGTTCGTGGGATTGTTTTTCTAGCAATGTGGGTAAACAGATAGCTTCTCAAACCTTACCAAATCAAATCCCTTGTTTTAATTTCGATTATTTTGTGGCTTTGGCCCAGTTTTACAAGGACAGAATCCCAGGCCAGCCATGGTCTGCAGGCTGTTAGCAGTTTGGAGTCAGCCAAGGCAGCTGAGCTGAGTTGGCTACAGCTGTGCCCCATCCCCTAAACATCACATGTATTATAAAGGGGGGAAGTTTGCTGAGGATGAAGGGTCTCCTGCTTGGATTCCTCCTGCTCTTCATGGCTGTCTTCCTGTTTGTTGTGACCACTGTGCATTTGCTGAGCTGAGTACAACTTATTTTTTACCTTATATTGGTGTTAGTTTGGTTGTTTCATTAAGTCTATTTTCATTTCAACTTGTGGGTCTCTTCTTTTCTTGGTTCTCCCTTCTTGTCTGGGAAGGGCTCGCTGGGTGATAGAAGAGCTGCTACAATTTAGCCCTGTGTAATAGCTCTTACACAAGGTGCCTTAATCTTCTTCTTACTGTTTCAGCAGTGTTTTCAGCACAATGTGCAATATAACATTCATTTAGTGGCTACTGCAGTGATTGAAAACTCCATGCAGAAGTGACTTTCCTTTTTTTTTTTTCATTCACAGCTACACAGGATCTGAAGTAACAGATAAACTCCTTAAATTTGTGTCATCATTGCCCTTGATATCAAAATATTTTGGTGGTTTAGAACTGAATTTGTACAGTTAAAAATGCTGATGGATTTTAACTGAAAAGCCTCGACAACACACTCCCCATGCTGGATGTGGCTTCTCTGTAAAATGACACACTAGTGCAGCCCAGGTATCAGGCTGATAATCAGCTTTTCTATTCTATTGGTGCTTACCAGAGAATAAAGTCAAGAACTTCCCCAAATTACATCCATCTAATGTTATGTCAGGATAAATTGGGCTTGACTTTGTGTGTGGAGTTACATGAAAGTTCACACCTAACAATTAATCAGAGCAGTTCTGCTGTGGATCCTGTGCTGCAGAGAGTGAATTAACCTGGGATATCGCTACCTTGTAGGTATGGCCTTGCCCCAGGGACTCTAACAAGCAGGAGCATCTAAGCAGGTTGAAAATGCATGTTCCACATAATTAATGTGATGAGAATTGCATAGAAGTCTCTCTTCTAAGCTGCTTTCTACCACTTTAATTCCTCCTTGGCAAAAAATATCCTTGATGGTAAGGATCAGCTCTGACTGAAGTGCAGCAGCACAGGCAGAGAGCCAGCTGGATAGACAACAGTGCTGCCGAGAAAGGATCTGGGGTTCTTGGTGGACAACAAGTTGACCATGAGCCAACAATGTGTCCTTTGAACACTGGCAGCAGGTCAAACGCAGTGATCCTTCCTCTCTGCTCAGCACTGATGAGAAAGATCTGTAACACTGCGTCCAGTACAAGAGTGTGGCTTCTGTGTACAAGAGAAGCAAGGGCATCCTGGAGCAAGTCCAGCAAAGGGTTATCAAGATGTTCAAGGGACTGGAGTACAAAATGTACAAGGAGATGTTGATGGGCTTGGTCAGTCTTAAGAGTGTGAGGGAGAAATTTTATTGCCATCTACAGTCGCCTACTGGGAGGGTGCAGAGAAGATGGAGCCAGTCTCCTCTCCGAGATGCACAGCGATAGGGCAAGAGGCAACAGACACAAGTCAGAGCTTGGGTAATTCCACCTAGTTGTGAAGGAAAATAACTTTTTTTTTAACCATGAGGTGGTCAAACAGTGGAACAAGGACTTGAAGAAGCTGTGGCATCTCCATTCTTGGAGGTATTTAATGGTCTTCTAGACATAGATTCATAAAATGGTAGAGGTTGGAAGGGACATCTGGAGGTCACTGAATCCAACCCCTCTGCCAGGGCAGGCCATACAGGAACAGATCCAGGTGAGTTTTGAAAGTCTCCAGAGAAGGAGACTCCACAACCTCTCTGGGCAACCTCTTCCAGGCTCTGTCATCCTCACAGTAATGAAGTTTTTCCTCATGTTGAGGTGAAACTTTCTGTGTTCCCATTTGTGACTGTTGTCCCTTGTCCTATCACAGGGCACCAGTGAAAAGAGACTGGCCCCTTCTACTTGACACCCACACTTCAGATATTCGTAAACATTAATAAGATCCCCTCTGTCTTCTCCAAACATGACATAGAACAATATGCAAGCAGGGGCTGGACTAGAGACCTCTGACTGTCCCTTCCAACCTGCATAAGTCTCTGATTCTCTTTCCATAAAGTACCCACGTTCAGGGACATTATCTTTTCTTTCAAACAAATATCAGTGAGGTTGGTGGCTGGATGGGACAGTGTGAAGGACACATTGAAATATTTTACAAAGCAACCTGGGGGACCGTTAGTGATGATTTATGGGATAGAAAGGATACAGAAGTTGTCTGTAACCAGCAGGTTCATGGATGTGCTGTATCATCTTCAGGAGATGTCATCTTTACTCACAATCCAAGAAATATTGTCATGGATGATGTGCAGCACAGAGGGAATGAATAATCTGTGGGAATGTTCTCACAGGGCGTGGAATAGAGAGAAGTCTGATAGTTGCCACAGTGACCGTGTCACTTGCTCATGTTGCCACATCTTTGCTTTATCAAGAAGAGTCACAATAATTGATTTTGTCAAATTGAAAAGTGCTCCCCTAAACCAGAAAACGTTTTTCTCAGCAGCTTTATGGGTCTTGCTAGTAACAAGGCTCTATCCTACACAGACAATTCCCTTCTCATCAATATTTGACATTGCAAATTTCCATCCAGCTAAGCTTTTAAAACATTTTAATCAGCATCACTCAGAGTCCACCTAAGGCTTTTATATTACCATCACACTAATCACCTGTAATCTGCGTTAACAAATTCTATTTGCTTACCACCAAGACTAGGGAGGAGCACCAAAAAGTAATCCTGAGGCACATTCTGCCCTTACAAAACCAAAAAGCTTTCACACAGGAGACTTTTCATTAATTTAAGGTCCTAATCCCACATGCTTCACCATGACAAAGCTTCTATTGAATGCCTGCAGATTGAGTGAGATAATTAGGATAAATCAGTTCCAAAGATTTAGAGTCATGACTCTTTTGCAGCCCAGGTGCAGGGATCAATAAGAAGGAACCAGGTCTGTGTCAGATCCCTCTGAAGAAGGGTGAATCTCAGACTTCTGGCTGTCCTAGTTCTAGATCCTTACCCAAATTTAATCCTCACAATTTTTAATTTATTTTTTTTAAATATCTGTCAGATGGTAAAAAGTTGCAAAGTCTTGTCTTGTTCTCCATTGATTTCCAAGTTGCTAGCAAGGAAAGTCAGCTCATAATCTCATGTCTCATCATTTTTGTTACCTTCAGAACACCTGCACTACAAAGAGCTTAATTAGCCAGCTGTTGAGTGTTTTCTGAAGCAAAAATAAGTTTTGCAAAGAAAGATGAAGCATAATCATAAAATATCTCAAGTGGGTAGGAATCCATGAGGACTGTTGAGTCCAACTCCCTGCAAGACTATCTAAAATTAACCATATCACTAAGAGTGTTGTCCAGATGCTCCTTGAACTTTGACAGGCTTGATGCTGTGACCACTTCCCTGGGGAGTCTGTTCCAGTCACCAGCCACCTGTTACAGAATCAGAATGGTAGGGGTTAGAAGGGACTTCTGGAGATCATCTCATTCAAGCCCCTTACTCCAGCAGAGTCACCCAGAGCAGGGAGCCCAGGATCATGTCCAGGTGGGTTTTGAATTTCTCCAGAGAAGGAGACTCCACAATCTCTCTGGGCAGCCTGGGACAAGGCTCTGGCACCCTCACAGCATAAGTTTTTCTTGTTCTAAAAATATCGTTATTTTTACAAAACCTTTGATTGCTAAAATGGGTTTGTTGTCTATTTCCTTCTCTACAGCTTCTATGGGAACTGCAATATCTGGAAATTTCAATTTCATATTTATTCAACTGTTTCTATCTGGAAATAACTTTCCTTAGCATAAGCAACTTCCTGTTTAAACTATTACCAATTTACATCTTATTTAGTTTCTTCAGTAGTTTATGCAGAAGAACTTCTTAAAATACTGTGTATTTTCACCACTTTGAAAACAGTAATACTGATTTATGTAGTTTTCATGAGGCTATCCATGGACTTTTATTCTTTAAGGAGAATATTTGGAACTGAAATGTATACCTGGTTTGCCAGAGTACTAAAAGGATGGGACTTTTTGTGTGGGAAAAACTTCATCACTGGACCAAGTTGCTAAAAATCCAAAGACTTAAAGAAAAGGCATTGCATAAACCAGTATTTTTCATTTTAGCTGCTGGGTGGACTTATCTCTCACATACAAAAAAACCCCAAAGAAATTCTTTTCCACTTTTTAATCAAAAACTTAGAGGCCCTTAAGTGATATTAAAATGCAAGGCGAAAATAGAATTTAGTTATAAGAAAGTCATGGTCACCTTGTGTTGCTTTGGTTTGATTAACCTCATCTTGTGGTCACCCTTGTCTCAGCGAGTAAAACCTTGATCCTGCTTCTAATTTTAATACTTTGTTGCTAGTATTTCAATAGCTAAATAGCCACTAGCATTGATCTAACATAGGTCATTTCTTTCATTACTATTAATTTCACAACCAGTATTCAGTTGGGAATTGAAAACCTGATTTAGGTAACTATGAACATCTGCCTGGCTCAAACAAGGGATCTTTGGTTCAATCAGTGACCCAGGAAAAGCCAGTGGCTGCAAATTGCCCCACAATGACACTAGGTCTGCTGGCACTAATTGAATGTCTCTCTCCACCTTTCCTGCAGAAGAAAGCCCAGGAGACAATCCAATAGCCAGCATGATATGCTGAATGAGCTCCAGGACGACTCCAGAATTTTAACTTAATGGCATGGCAACCTCCAAAGTCTTACCTCCTTCACTCTTCTCCTTCACAGAAGTCTCCATAAGGTTGATAAATGGTAGAAGCAGATGTGAAGGTGACGTCAAAATCTATTACAAAGGAAGTGGAGGGAGAGTCAGTGATGACTTCTGGGACGTAAATGATATGCAGGTTGTGCTGGGATGTGGAAAAGCTCTCTGCACTGGGAAATGCACGTTTCATTCCAGGATCAAGGAACATTTTCCTGGATGATGTGCGGGGCAACAAAGCCAGCAGAGCTGTCAGGGTGTAATACAAGAGAAGACGATGGCAGAAATGAATCAAGAGCTCAGTTGCCTCTTGTTGTTCTCCTTCAAATACTTCAGAGGTGGTTACTGGGAGCAAGAGCTGGTGTTGCATGCTTAGGAAAGCTCTTCTGGTGTGGGATGTTCAGAATATGTTACTAGTTGAGAGTCAGCAGCATTGAAGAAAGGAGACAGGTTATGTTTTGTGCAAGATAGGGGAGGAGGAAGTGGCTTGGTAAACATTTCACACCTTGGGTTTCACAGGGGTGTTACATAAGTATTCTAAGGTAGTCAGATACCACCAGCTATAGCACAGATATTCAAATTTATGTGTACTCAGGCTGAACCCTTCCCATGCCTCTCCAGAAGACCATTTTTTTTAACTGTTGGAGGGTTGGTTGGAGGTTTGTTTTATTTTTAACTCTGAAGCCATTCCTAATGAACAAACTCTTGCTCTGATTTTCAACACAAGCTAAAACCTTTGTCTTGATTAAGGCAGTAAAGACAGATTATAAAAAAAGCAATCTAGTTGTAGAACAAATTAGATAATATGAGAGAGGCTCCTCAAAACTTACAGAGAGCAGAAGTACTAAGTTCTCACCTGTTGCCACCTGGTACACAAAGGTCTGTTGTAGTGTTCGTTAATTAATTTCTTCTGAAATAAATCTGAAGCTGCTACGATAACAATGTTCATATTTCTAATCCACACCTTCTAGAGGAGACAGAACATCTGGTGAGTCTTACCATTTCTTTAATTAATAATTCTAAGAATTGGGTATTTACTGGTAAATACATTTTGCTTTTGTTTGATGCAAAGAGGAAAAGCATTTATTCAAAGAGGATGGAAAAGCACTGGGCTATAGTTCATCAAATGATGTAGATGATTGTGAAGGACTCAAATGTTGGGGAAACCACCTTGAAAAAGTGTAAGGAACTTATCACTGAATGAAAATCAGACTCCCTTAACCTGTCTCGCTGATTAGCAAATCGCATTGCAAGGAAATGAAAATCTTGGACACACTTTCAGAAATTCATCATAGAAGAACAAAGTGGCTCTCACAGGTGTCTGCTGAGACTCTCTAGAAGTCATTCTTGGGGACCACAGTGTTGTGCGACTCCAAAGATTCACTGAACCTGCACAGAGCAAATGGCTAAATCCAAAGGGATTTGCTAGAAGTTGAGAACCTCTTTATTAAGCCTATACGATTGTCCCCATGAATGTGAAAAGCAGGGAAAGCTACAAGAATGCAGCACATGCCAAGATAAGCAACCTGTGTTGACACAAAGGCTTAGCTGTGTAACAGGATGAAATGATCTGTCCAACCATGTGCAGAGCCAAGATCACTCATATCCATTTATGTTGGCACTGCCTCCATCTCTCAGAAAACCTTTTCCCTCACAAGAATCGCATGGGTAGACTGGGGCTTCCACAGGCTGGACAGTGACATCCTTACCCCAAGGCAATTCTTGTCTGGAACCAGGAATTCAGACCTGGCCCTCAATTCTCCAGCAGGACTAGGGAAGTGATTGTACCTCTGTACTCAGTGCGGGTAAGGCCTCACATCAAATACTGTGTTCAGATTTTGGTCCCTCAGTCCAAGAAGGTCATTGAGGCTGGAGCATGTCTAAAGAAGCTGGGGAAGGGTCTAGAGGACAAGTCTTACGAGGAGCAGCTGAGTGAACTGGAGTTTTCAGCCTAGAGAGAAGGAGGCTCAGGGGAGACCACCTCACTCTCAACAACTCCCTGAAAGGAGGTTGGAGCCAAGTGGGGTTGGTTTCTTCTCCCAGGTAACAAGCAATGGGACAAGAGTAAATGGCCTGAAGTTGTGCCAGGGGAGGTTTACGTTGGACATGAGGAATGATTTCTTCCCTGAAAGGTTTGTTAAGCCCTGGCCAAAGCTGCCCAGGAGAGTGAAGGAATAACCATCCCTGGAGGGATTGAAAAGCCATGTAGATGTGGTGCTGAGGGACATGTTTTAGGGTGACCTGGCAGTGCTGGGTTAAGATTTGGACTTGATGATCTTAAAGGTCTCTTCCAACCAGGATGAGTCTATAAATATTCAGATGTTAGATTACAAAATACAGGATGAAATTCATATACAGTTAGAAAAAGCTGGATATTTCCAGGGAGGGATAGTTTTGTCAGTGCAGCCAAACTTCACTCCGTGAAGAAAGATTAACCTCCAGCATAAAACCATTTCACTGCAGACAAAAGCTGTTTGTTTTCTATGAGTGATTTTTGATAGATTTCTTTAAGAAGATGTTCTGGGAAACAGCTTTGCTATTTCAAGACCACAAAGGTCAGCTCTGCAGATCCAGGTTTTGTCACACCAGTCCCTCAGCCCCACTAGCTGCTAGTGCTGTTTCTTCGTGGCTTCTGCAAACACCTCCACTATGGTGGGGCACTAGAGATGACCATTGACAGACTGTTGGGAATGTGATGAGTTAAGCAAAAAAACCCCATCACTTCACAGAATCACAGAATTTCCTAGACTGGAAAAGACCTTTAAGATCATAGAGCCCAATCATTAATCTAACACTGAGAAGACCTTGACTAAACCACATCCCTCAGCACTACATCTGAGTGAATCCTAAATCTTTCCAGAGATGGGGACTCCACCACTGCCGTGGGCAAGCCCAGCGCTTGATAATCTGCTCAATACAGAAATTCTTCCTCATACCAAATCTAAACTTCCCTGGGTGCAACTTAAAGCCATTTCCCCTTGTTCTATCACTTGTTACTTGGGAGAACAGACCGACCCCCACTTTTCTACAACTTCCTTTCAGGTAGCTGTAGAGGCAGAGGTGGTCTCCCCTGAGCCTCCTTTTCTCCAGACTAAACAACCCCAACTCTCTCAGCCACTCCTCATAAGACATGTGCTCTGGGCCCTTCATCAGCCTTGTTGCCCTTCTCTGGACAGGCTCTAGTGCCTCAGTGTCCTTCTTGGAGTGAGGGGCCCAAAACTGAACACAATACTCGAGATGCAGCCTCACTAGAGCTGAGTACAGGGCACAATCACCTCCTTGGTCCTACTGGCCACCCCATTCCTGGTACAGGCCAGGATGCCATTGCCCTTCTTGGCCACACTATTGATTCATGCTCATCCAGCTATCAACTGACACCCCCAGGTCCCTCTCTGCTGAGCAGCTTTCCAGCCACTCTTCCCCAGGCCTGTAGCACTGCTGGGAGTTGTTGTAGCCAAAATGCAGAACCCAGCATTTGGCCTTACTGAAATTCATACCATTGTCCTTGGCTCATCGACCCAGTCTGTCCAGATCTCTCTGCAGAGCCTCCCTACCCTCGAGCAAATTGACACTTCCACCCAGCTTGGTGTCATCTGCAAACTTACTGAAGGTGCCCTTGATCCCCTCATCCAGATCATTCATAAAGATGTTAAACAGAACTGGCCCCAGTACTGAGCCTTTGGGGACACCACTCATGACCAGCTGCCGACTGGATTTAATTCCATTTACTACCATTTATGGCTTAAGAAATCCTCTCCAAAGTGCAGTAAGTATGTTTAAAGGAGTAATGAATCCATAACTGTAGCATGGGGAAAACTGCGCCACTTTGTGAGTTCACAGATTAGTAACTTTGTGGTTTGTATGTTGTTTGTTTGGTTTGGATTTTTTCAGGCAAGAAGAGTACAAATAAATACTTGTACAAGAAATATACGTATAGGAGAAAGGCAGTCAGCCTTATTTTATTCCTTCAAAGATACTTCAGTGAAATTCTCTACAAATATTAGACTTGAGCAATATCAGGTGTTATCATTTATATCTTCTTTAAGTGATAAGTGAAGAGCTGCAAAGCAAGATGAAAATAGATGGATGCCTGAGGTGGGCCAAAGACATATCTTCTGACCTTGGCAGGAGACAGGTGAGGAATGGAAACAACTGTCCTGCTGTTTGTAGCTGTCTCTCTTGCATATGTTTATTTTCACCTCTGTTTACTTTGAAAGGTATTTGCTAAAGTGAAGACCTCTTCATAGGCCCTACAAAAGCACTACGTAGTTAGACCATCCTATGCAGAAACGTGCTCTTTCCCTAAGGACAGTGTCTTGATGCCCTCCAGTGGTAGAAGCCTCCAAAGCAGCTTTGCATTTTCCCATTGCTTTTAGCCCCTTAAACTGTTAAGACTCGGATCCTTAGGGAAATCCTAACACTAATGTTCCATGAAAAGTAGATGTTTAAAGGCCTTTGGTGAACTTGTGTTTGCAAGTGTTGGAGAAGTTGCCCAGTCAGAGCTGTGGAGTAGCAGGGATTTATGGAGAGCTTGCCCCTTAGCAGGTGAACTATAGAGAATATGTCACAAACATATGTACCTCTGTCTGTATATGCACACATATATCCCATAAGAATCTACCATAAACCACTTAGTGACTTCAGGAAATGTCACTGAATTCACATAATACATACACGTGGAACTAGGAGTTTAGATAGTTGACATGACTGGTTTTGCCCAAGAAGGTACTGAGAACTTAAGAACATGGATCTCTAGATAGATATCACAATTGGACTGTGCTGAGAAAATATGAAAAGCATTCATGGAAAAAAAAAGAATTTATGTTAATCTTTTAAACAGCTAAGAAAATTTAGCTTTGCCTTTGTCTCTGAGACCCATCTTCTTCTTGACAGTACAGAGTGAGATAGAGCTGGAGGCATCCTTTGGGATATTGGAGGCCATTCATGCCAGGGAGTGGTGTCAACAGTCTGGTGTCCAGACTCTGTGGCTGGATCCATAGTAAATCTTTTCCAGCTGTATAGGATGACCTTTCTAGTTGGGATTCCCTTTTTTTTTCATGCAAGTCACCTAATCTGAAATCTCTCTGTTTTTACGTACAGATTCCTTGACTTGCACAGTTTTAGCTTAATTTAGCACCCTCTGGTCCTATCTTGTACCATTGCCTTGGTTGCTGTAGTTTAGACCCACTTATTTACCCCCCAAAACTATTCTTCTTACCCAGCCATTCCTTGGCCAGTATCTCTCACAGCTGTTGTATTGCTCTGTGGGCTGCAAGTGAGAGATAGCTGCATGGATATCATGCTGAAGGGATCAAGACCTAGATAAAGAGGAATCAGAGAAATATGAAAAAACATAGAAACTGCTTCTCACAAGAGTAATCTGTAGCGGACAGAGAATTTGATTGAGACTTTCCTGACATTTTAAGGATGCTAATCTTCCTTTGGCACAGTTGTCGCACCAGTTTAATCTGGTTTAATATGGTTTTCAGTTGGAAAGTGACTTAACTGGTGGTATGAGAATCCTTACCAAACAGCCTAATCTCCAAAAGTACATCACCGTTTCCTGGAACAACCACATCATTGGCCACAAAGGTGCCTGGGGAGTGTTTGGGAAGATCTTGGTAGCCAGGCCGGAACAGTGCTATGATCTGGATCTATTTATCCGGATGTCTGGATGTAACCTTTTAAATGAAAATATTCAGTAAATCACTTTGTTGGCGTGGATTTTGAAGTTCAGGAAAAAAGATCAAATTGCACAGCACACACCTTTGGTGTAGACCAGAACCCATTTAGTATAAATTCTGGACCCGCGTTGGGTTAGAACAGACGACCGCAATGAAAATGAACCTTCAAGCAAGTCTCATCTGGTTGGTGCTGTTAAGTGCTGCTCTTCTATCTCAGCCAGGTACTGTGTCTAAATTTTTTTTTTTATTCTTGCAGGGAAATGTTACAGACAGAAATAGTTACTAATACAGACTGGCTTGCTGAGAAGTGGTGGAAAAGACTCTTCCTAGAATATTGCTAACAAGCTTCATGGTTTAATTTGTCTTCTAATTCAAAGATTCAGGTCAAATCCATAGGTTTGATCAAATGCTTATGAAGGTTATAGACTGAAGAGAGATGAAGAATATTTTGGTTTCTCTCCTGTGAGGGGAATAGTTTGTGGAAGTTGTTCTCTTAACATTCTTCTTCTAACATTGTGGGTTTCAATTTTAATTCTTCTATACTGTACATTTTAAAATGTAGAGTAAGAAAAAAAAAGAAACACAGAGAAATCTGCCAGAGCTAGATGGAAACAGACTTTACTGCAGCATCACGTTCATTCAAACTTCAAACAACAATAACATCAAACCTTCCTTATAAGCCCATTAGGTCTTTATCAGCATGGACACCACAAATAAAGTCTTGTCAATCCCTTACAAGAAGAAGTAATTTCATGGAGTGTAGATTAAGGGATTGGATATATTGAATTACTTGTAAAACTTAGAAGGAAAGTCAATCCAGAGGGAAGCTGAGCATCAAAAAGGACTAAGCTGCACTTCAAAAAGATGGTCAAATCCCAGCACTTCAGCAAGCTTATAATCTTTGCCCTTATTCCATAGGTTCACTTTTGTCTTTGATTTGACCTGATGTAGACAGGATTAACTTTGTCTAGAAAACTCACTTAGGATCCTGTCTTGCAAACCCAAGACTTTAGTTTCACTAAAGTAAAAGTCTGTGTGAGTGTTTAAAGATCAAATGTCAATTTGAAAAAAAAAAAAAAAAAAAAATTTTTAAAAATCCCCAAATTAAATTTCTCCTAATTTTAGTGACTGAATCAGGCACAGCTTATTTTGAAAGAGCAAGGATATTATTTTAAAAATCTGTCATTTGAAACATTGCTTTTGCCCCTGACAGCCTAAATCCTTTTTTTTTTTTAATGAATATAAGTAGAATTTCAAAGGTTTTTATGTGACTAAACTACAGATTATACAAAGCATGTAATCAGACCACAGTTTTGTATCCTGTTTTTTGAAGACCATTTCATCCCCTGGTACCTGAACCATGATGCCATGGTCTGGTTTAATCAAACATACACTTGTAAAGACCTTTAGCAGTATATAGCATATCCTGCTGCAGAGTTAGCCAAAGTTGGCCTTCCCATACAGACCTGAGCCAGGCATTTGCAGAGATTTAAACTGACATTCTGGGCTGTCAGTCAAAACAACTGTCACAGTCTGCACAGACAAATGGTCCACAACCTCCCTGCTGTTGCAATGATTACATATGGCAAATGTAAATAACCCTTTCTACTGCCCCAGCGAAATTTGGCAGAGCTCAGCTCCCAGAAGCCCGTGTCTTCGCTAGAGGTGAAGGATGTACACAAGGATTTCTGGGGTCAGAGCTCTTTGTGTTGCCGTGAAATAGGGTCCTCTGCAGTCATCTTTCACTGAACTATAAGGAAATGAACCTGCCCTTCCAGACACAGGGAGGAAGTGCAGGATTGTTTTGAAAACACACCACATACCAACACTTTAACCACATACCAGGGACTATCCACAGCAAAACATAAAATATACCCAGAATTGTGATGTGTTGCATAAATGCTAATATGTTTTCTTATCTGTCACAGCAAGCGGTACATGGCTGGACTCACCAGCAGGTCGGCCATGGAAGAAATTTTCAGAATGGCTAAAAAGTAAATTTAAACCCAAAGGTAAGAGGGTGAGACACGCTACTGAGTGTCAACATAAGGTAGAGATACATGTTTTGGAACTAAATGACTTCTAAGGTCCCTTCCAACCCAAGCCATTTTATAAGCCAGCTCTGGCTGATCTGGTTATCTCGCCAGGACAGCCAACGATAATTTACCGTGATAGACCAGGTCCTGTACACAGCAGAGTCATGTGAACAGGGCTGAATTAACCCCACTGATTTGGGCTCTGCCATTCAGCTCCCTGCCCTGTAATGCTTTGCACACTGCAGGCATTCCCCAGCAAGCCGCAGACACTGGGGCCGCAGAAACATTGGGCAGCCCATCCCTGCACAGATGGGGATATAAAATTAGATATGCAGGCTAAGCTGAAAAGGCTAATTGAAT
>WUAM01000356.1:26052-43195 GCA_024336885.1 Actenoides hombroni
ATGCGCCGGAAGGGTTGAAGTTTATTATAAAGGCAAATGGGGGACAGTCTGTGATGATCACTTCAGTCTGAGCAGTGGCAACGTTGTATGCAGGCAACTTGGTTGTGGTCAAGCTGTCTCTGTCTTGGGGGGGTCCTACTTTGGCCACGGCAAAGGAGACATCCACCTGGACAATGTGCGGTGTAGAGGAACTGAAGCTCGCCTTTGGGACTGTCGGCACTCCGGCTGGAGAAGGCATAACTGTGGACACCATGAGGATGTCAGTGTCATCTGTTCAGGTAAAAAAAAAAAAAAGAAATAATTACACACTCCTAAAAAAATCTCTTTGGATTTTCCTGTTGACCACAAATATGAGAAACATCAGAGCAAAATCTGGAAATCAGACTAGAGCTGAAATGTGTGCGTGTGGAAGTTCTTGTATTTAGGCTGCTCTGCACAATCAAGGAAAAAACCAAAAGGATGTCCTGACAAAAATGCAAAGATTGGTAGCAGCGAGCACTGAATATGAAAATGGTAAAAAGTAGGTAGTTCAGGACCACTTTAGTCAACAGATTACAGGCCGTTCCCAAGATTCAGTCTCCCAGGTTCACTTGTAATTACCACTTGGGAGATGTTTTTCTGATCCCCGTTATCTAAAAGTTAAAGCCCAGGGAACTGACTTTCTTTTCCATGAAGACTGAAGTATTAATCATTTCACAGCTCCTTGAAATGTCTTCTCTTTTACATGGTGGTGATTCTGTTCAGTAACATTATTCCCCCACCCCCCTGGCCACTTCTGCAGATTCCTCCTCTGTACCCAGCTCAAGTACACCAGAGGCTGAGACATCGACTGCTCCAGGGACCTTGACAACCCTCGAGGAAGGTGAGGCACACCTGTGTGCTGGGAGTCACTTCCACAGCACAAGACAATCTCATTCTTTATTTCTCCTAACAATGGCCACTTTGCATCTTTCCAAATGACTATTTCATCTCCAGGAGTCAGAGACCACAGTCAGAAATATCTATTGTCTTTATTATTAAAAATTAAATTAAATAAAGTCTTTTTTTCCCAGAAAAAACAAATAAAGTGCTATGCATTGACTCACTGTCCTGCAAAGCCCACATCTACTTACTTTCACCAAGATTTCAGTTCACGTGGTCACTCCTAATTGCTGCCAATCTCTCCTCTTCTTTGTATTTCCTCAACTTCCTCTTGGTCTCATGTAGACATCTTCTCTCTCTCAAGTAGACATCTTCTGTGTCTACTATTGTCACAGAGGAAAATGCCCCATCAGGTTCCAAAATCCCAATCACAGTTTGTAAAGGTAAGAGCAGCCATTTTGCAAGCTCTATCTAAAACAAATATTCTGTTGATTTGGGTTTGTCAGATGGATTAAGATGTGACCATGTAAATCTGTAAAATATTCATGGCAGACACTACAAAAGAAATATCTTTGTGAAGGAACAACCCCCTTACACCATCCTCTCTTGAAAAACATCAGGCTGTCAGGACGTATCAGGAATATATACCTTTAATGACTAATACCTCTGAGCTTGTAGCTATAAATGCTACGCTTACAATTTTATAAAGCAAAAGTGTTCAAATAATTGTGATTTTTGTGTGTCCAAGTGGCACAAAAGCTCCAGAAACATTAAGGAGTACAGACAGGTTTGGTGCTCATCTTCATCAGCTGGACTTCTGCCTCTCTGGTGTTTTAATGCTATATGTAAACCTGTTTCAAGGGCAGCTGAATGGTGCACAATTTGAACCACAGAATATGAAGGAAATAATTTATTGTTTTTAAATTCTTTAAGAAACGTAACTCATGGAAAAAGCTACCCAGTCATAGTGGCAATATCAATTTTGAGTCTAAGTGAGATAAGGGAAAGCCAAACTGTATGGAAAATGTATGCAATGACGTTTTAATTAAGAGGGCTAAGAACACATTGCTTCATTCTCCAGTAGTTAGGAAGCTTAAAAAATCCAAATTTTAAATGTTTATTTATCATGGTATTATGTGATCATAGAGACTCAGGTCAGTACAAGGGCTGAGTCCATGATTATTCTCTGAAACCAACCTTCCTGTATTTTGACACTTTTATAACAAAATGACAGGTCCAGGTGAGTTTAACTGAAAATCTAATTCTGGTTCATATTCACGTTTGGTCATGGTTGCTTATTGTTCCTATTGTTTTTTTTTCCTCAAAGGTTCAACAGATGATTCCTTCACACTTGCCCCAGCCACAAGCCGTGATGAGCCATCAGCAACTGAAGCAAGTGAAGGTGAGGAACAGTTGGATACAACCCATGTGCCTTGTGTTCTTTAGGAGCAAAATGTCTCTGTCCCGCATCACCATGCAGGGCACCATTTGGAGCTCAGCATGTCCATAAGCTGCAAGGAGGTAGCTAGGAGACAATCCTGGGAATACCTTGGGTGCTTGTTCTGTTCATATCCTCCTCAGCAACTCAGTGGTTCCCACTGAGGGGGGAAATTAATTTATACAGAGCTTGGGTCCAGCCCTTCTTCAGTGCTGATCGTGCTGCAATGTGTGTGCATATGTCCCACCTTTTCCCCATTCTCTGTGTTGGGGCATGTATTTGGTAAAATACTTTACAAGCTTTTAATGAATGAGCTGTTTTAATGAATCTAGGAAATAATTTCTTAGGTATTAAAAGAAATAAATTCTTAAAACCAGCATTTCACCAGACAGGGCCATTTTGCACCAGCCATCAGCTGAGCTGGGACCTTCCTATCCACCACATGCTGTCCTACCTCCTCTTCTAATGAAGCTGATACCGATAGGCTTTAAAATCCTAGTAGCAAGGGACATGACTCTGTGTATTTCGTCTCTGAACTTGACAGATATGGTCAAGACACACAAAAAAATTCCCGAGACACTATATTCGAAATTCTTCTATTGATAGGCATTTTCTGCAGTGCCCAAAGTTGCTCTTTTGGTTCTCTACAGACTCTGGGGAGCAAAAGAACAGATGGCCACCCTCTTTGGAGAGCCCTCTTCAGAATAGCGAAAAGCAATTCCCACATAATCTAAAGTTAGCTCTTTAAAACTTTCTTCAGATCTCATGACTTTCAAGCCTATTCTATTCTTGATTCATTCATTCAAGCTCCCCACATTATTTCCATCTTTCTGGAGCATGCATTCACCGACTGAGCAGCTGAGGTCTCTTGAGCACCAAGGAGAGGAAGGAGCTCCTGTGTATCCCTCTGAGAGCAAGACTGAGACTGGACTGGCTCACTGTAGCATTAACTTTACCATCTTTCTGTGCCAGCTGGAAGGATGATTTTGCCTTTGTGCATTGGTTTTCTCTTTCCACCGAGTAGCCCATTCCACCTGTTATTGAATTTCAGCTTACTGAGTTTTGGCACTTATTCTGTTCATGAAGACCATTATGAATTCTCATCATGTTCTCCAGAGAGTGCACAGATCTTTCCTTTCCTTCTGCCACTCTGTACCATTCCAGTTTCAGTGGCAAGGGCTGGGGCTCTCAGTACAGTACAGTAGCCGTGGCTGGCTGTTTAACACCCACACCATCTGTTAGTCCAAGATGCTGCAGAATGTGACACTTCCTTTCTTCACAACCTTTATCACTGCTTATCTATGCTGTCAGAAGTTCAGAGTTGTAACTCGATACCAGTGGTAGCACCACTGGGAAAGTGTGATACAGATTTTCTTACCACTCCACCCATTAACTTTCTTTTGAACAATACTTTCATGTTCGAGATCTAGGGTCTATGCACTGTAATTTCTACAAATATGTTAGAGAAATCTTCAGCACAGTGAAGAAGACCTTTCAATCTGTGTTTTTTCTATCTTTTTCCTGCTGTCATTTCACTTTCAAAAGGATAGAAATGAAAAATTTCCTACTTTGATGAATATTTTACAGGCCTTTGGTCAGATTTTGTTGCTTTCCTTACTTATTGAGCCTGGGCTCTATTCCGGCTGAAGGAAAGGAGTTTGCACTTCTTTGTACACCCCAGTGAAACTGAGAAATTAATGTGATCCCTCAAGGTTTACTTTGATTTACTTGGCTTTCAGAACTGGACTGAGAATTTCTTCAGAGAGTGATCTCTTGATTATTATGCAGGTTTAAGGAACCTAGTATATAGTGTAGAATTACTATGGAACTATGTGCTTGCAACTAGTAAGTGCTTTGTTTGCTCATGTAATTGGTCAAATACAGTCAATTTCGTTTTATTTATGCACATGGTGTGTAAGAGGGATGCTGGTCAGTGGTTAAAGGGGGAAAATAAAAGCTCCTCTATAGCTCTAACTAATAATATCATTATTTTCACTTGTACATACTGCAGATAAACTGTTGTTAGTGTTAAAGTCCCAGGAGAACAAAGTGTTCACTGAATCCTTTGATTATATTCTACACTTAGCTAAGCACAAAGCATTGATTTTGAAGAGGTACAAATATTATTTTCATTTATTAATTTCCTGAAAGTAAAAAGTTGCCTTTCAGCTGTCTGTGGAAACCCCCACGAGACTACATTAAAGATTCTTGGGACTGATACTTACTCAGTCCTTTACTTTCTGAAAAAGTGCCCCCAAAAATTTCGGATCGCTGTTCGTATTTCAGATTAATGAAATATTTCATTTACTTAGCAACTTAATGGGAAAGAAGCCTTGCCCCCAATAAAGCCATTTTTAATATCAGCTGAATCACAAATCTGCCTGTAACTTTAGTCAAGATCTGGATCTAGTTATAGAATCTATAATCTGCCTCTTTCTCACTGTTCCCATGTGCATTTAGATAGCTAAGGTAGTCCAGTTCTTAAACTTTTTATTTAACACCTTCCACCATTTCTGCTGAACGCTCAATTCCTGGGTCAACAAGTTAATTATCTTTTGTCTCAATTATCTTTTTTTTTCCCTCCCTCAAATCATATTTGGATGCCTTGTAGAAGTTTAGACCTAGATCTTGGGAATAAGCCAAGCACTCTGCTGCTAGCATTTCTTTACAGCTTTTGCAGAAGCAAATGATAAGCAGCATGCTCTGATGGAAGGAGCTTTGATCATGGCCAGCAAAAAGGAATTAAGGGAAAGAGAGTCTTAGGAAACATGGTCCTTGTTCTGAATGGATGTGCATTAGTTGGTTACAAATGGCTGCCAGGTGACAGCAAAATGTCCCAAAATGAAAACCTTGTAATTACTGACCCACCAAGGAGTAAGACAGGTGTGTATACTCAATGCAGTTTATGATGGCCACAAACTTGGAGGAACTCAATTATGTTGTTGGCGGTGCTCTGATTTCTTTCTCTGAAAGAAAAATGCACTCCAGGCCCATAAAACTAATTTGGAACTTCAGATCTCCAAAAGCTTTTTCCTCTGAAAGCGAGACAAATGTGTGGAGTACTCTGCAAGTACCCAGCTCTTAGAAATGAGCCTGGTCTGTAGAAATAGCTCTGCTACTATTCCGGGGAAATGATGCTGTGCCAACCATCTGTTATGCCAGAGGGTTAGCAAGGATGGGAAAAGAAGCTGAACCAGGCATTATATAAAGGAAGAGAAAAAGAAAAAAAATAGGAACCCAAACCATATCCCTCAGATTGCAAGGTGTCGCAGGAAAAGATTGCCTCTGGGTGTTTCTGTTCATCCTTTAGACAGCACTACAGTATAGGTCAGAATGATGGTAAAGAGAAGGATGGGAACCTTCCCTTTGTTGCACGGAGTGGCATCTAACTGGACAGGTGAGGGTCATGTTCCCGAGAGCAGCACCTTGTGGAACAGGACCATGTCCATCCCCATTGGGTGGTGTAAGTAGAAAAAGGAATTTGAACATTTATAATATCCTCCAACACCTCAAATTCAGGGGAAGATCCTTTTTTCTCTTCCTAATGGCTCTATATGTTGGGTAAGGGACGTGAACTGTGAAAGCCTGTGCAGAGGGTGTCTGAGTGCAGAGGAAAGGGGGAAGCGGGAGAGGCCAAAGAGCTTGGGGATGCCACAGCTTACTCAGGGACCACACACCACCAGTGCTGGGGCTGGCAGCCGAACCATCCTTGGTGGTAAGCATCAAGGGGATGAGCAGGCCTGTGTCTGCATTATTTATGGGGGGAAAAAAAACCCCGAACAAAGCCCAAACCATTGAAAACGTCCACCCATAGCCTGTCAGTCAGTGTCTGTGTGCTCTGGAGGGCTCCCAGGAAAAGAAGCAGCTTGTAATCCCAGCGAGCTCACCCCCTTCCCCTGAGAGAACGGGCAGACGGCACTAAACCGTGTAACCTCAGGGTTAGAGGTAGGAGGGAGTAGTGAGCTTTTAACGGCCAAAGAAAGAGAAATTCATTTCCTCTGCACTCAGCTGCTATTTCCAGGTACGGCAGCGAGACCCGCGTTGGCATTTGCAAAGCACGCTGGTGTTTAAGATGTGCAGCGTTTTACTCTACGCCTACATATGGTTTATTAACATTAAATTTATTAACTTCTCCCCTAGACCGTACTCGCCTGTCTCGATACGTGCGGGAGCTGTTACTGAGATACTTAAATAGCCTGTGCCGACCAACCCGGCCTGGGATACAAAGTGTAAGAGTACAAGGGTGAGTATTTATTCATGCTCGTGAGGTGTTCCGGCCAAACTGGGGCACCCTGGATGTGGTTTACATTTATACATCTACCTACGTGTGTGATATATATAGATATATATGTTGTGTTAGGTATTATACCAAAGTACATACAGTCACCCCTGAGTTCCGGGGTTCTGTGCCACAAGTTACAACTGTAAGAAGGAAAAGGTTCTTGTAACTGACAAAACAAATGGGCTTAGTGTCCATGTCCCAATTTTTGTGTGACAATTACATGTGGGGGGTTTTGTTTGTTTGTTTGTTTTTTCCTTTTTCTTTTCTCAGGTGTGTAAAGGACCCAACCTGTGGAAACTACTATTTGCCAGGCCAGAGGACTTTCCGGTTCAAGTTCAGAAGTCCCATGTCCCCCAGAGTTTGCCTACGGTGCAAAGTATTCGTGTCCAACAGCTACTGTTACCCTTTCCAACGCCGTCAGGGCTTTGTGGCAAGAGGCAAACGAAGCACCGATGGCACCATCACTGTTGATATCATCCCCACACAATAACAGTCCCAACCACACTTCTTCTAGCCAACAAGATGATGTTGCTCGCTTACCTGCGTGATCAGTCTATTGCACATCTGCTACTCATTTCTAAAAGTACGTTCTACCAGGAGGTGTAAATCTAAAGGTATTTTAATCTTAGCTGTACCGGTGTTCCTTAATTTCAGATCTTTTGGGTCTGCATTCCAGATCTGTAAAACTCTTACTTCAGTAAATACTCATAGTGACAAAGACTAATTGGATCCGCTGGCTCATCTTTCTCATCGGGACTTTGTTTCCCTCTCCCCGTTCTTCCAGCTCTCCCCTGATAGCTCCAATACTGAGCTTTCAAGGAAAATGAACCTGCCCTACAGAAGAACACGTCACAGGGCTGCTTTCTGAGCTCAGAGACATAAATCAAAGGATAAGCAGTCCTTGTAACTAGTAATGTCTGAGCAATTACCTTAAACAGGAACTCAAAAATGTTTGGAAAAAATACTGTACATGTAGTGAGATAGAATCTCTGCTGCAATACCTATAAGCTATTGCAATGATTCCATAGGTCAGGTTTTATTACTGGAGATTAGAACCACAAAACACTGTACATCTACATTTATTTCCTTATAAGCATTTTCTCCAGCCTTTTTCTTTCAATAACTGTTCAAATGATATCACTGAGTCAAGAAAGTGTTTCAGCACTTTAAATTGTCCTATTCAAAATGACTTGGGGGGGGGAAGGAAATTAATAATTTCCAATTCATAATAGAGAAAAATATCATGTCAAACACAGAGTTGTACAGGAGTACAGCAGTCCTCCCAGAGAAAGAGATGGATTACATGGTGATAATCTGCCAGGCTTGGCCTGACTGTGAAAACCATCTTTAAGTCCAATACTCACTTTCCATATGGTATGTGCAGGTTACTCAGACTGGTGAGATACCCTGTACTGAATAAGGATGCCTACCTACCACCTACACACTCTGCCACACAAGACTCAAACCCCCACTTTTTTTCAGCAACTTTTCTTTTGCTGCTTCATCCCTGCAAAAAAAGGGACTAGAGCCATTCAAACTCAGCTCCTCCATTAATATCTTGGCCAGTTCTCAAAAGCCAAAATCACGCAGATCTCCCCTAAAGGGTCCACATCTAATCAATCTCTTACCTGGTGGTTAAGCCTTGACATTGCCTGAGCAGGCTCATTGCCAAAGCCTTCATCCTGCGGGACCGAAATGCCCATCCTGAGCCAGAGTACTTCCTAATCATATTTAGTTCATGCAAAACTCCCTCACACCTCTCTGCTTCTCATAGGTAATGATTTAAAGTGCTTGAAATCACATTTTCCCTGCTGTTGCCATCTTGGCTGCAGGCATTGAAAGCGCCTATAAGTAACAGAGTCAGAATAGCTGAATCCTTGTTCTTTTATACTAAAATGCTCACTGATTTGTTTTGAGGATCTGCTATGGTAAAGAACCTTCCCTACAGTCATTCACATCTCATCTGAAAGGACCTTCATGAAGACTTGCTGGCCATTTTCTTTTGAGGTAGGAGAGGAAATTCAAAGCAGGCCATTAATATTTCAGCACCAGCTGATACCTGAACACACCACGCTATCTGAACACGGGCTTAACACACAAGGTTTGAAAACAGTTTGAACACTCAGATTGGTAACGTGGGGTACCTGGAGCAGCAGCAGTTGTTTAGAGGCTTCTCCGTGCAGATGGAGATTGCAGCCAGCCTCAAATGTGAGCACAGGCTCAGCCCTTCGGAAACATTGGGCCAATGCTTATCAGTTCAGACACTAAGTATCAACTCCAGCACAAGAAAATTTCCAAATCATTCACGTACAAGTAATTCTGAGCAGTTTGACTACAAACTGGTACCTACCAGAGTAAATTCCCAGGGTCTCACAGCCACAGGCATTTTTTTTCTTGGTTCTGATGGACACAGCATCGAGTGGCAGGGATCCACACACCAGTACACATACAAATAGGATGCTAGCATTTGAAAAATCCTTGCAAGTATGTGTTAAGAAATAAAAGGCTATAGAGGGTAAATGCAAATTGAGCCATTCCAGAAGCTGATTCAAACACAGTGCTACATCTTTGCACATGGATTCAACACCTCCATGTTTAAGGCAGTATGATGGAGAGCTGCAATCAAAATCCTTCAAGTGATGTCAAAATCAGAGAAAATTGTTGTAAAGAAGGCATAAGACTGACATTAGAAATACAGGAGCACTACAGATGCATCATATTTCAGCTTGTTCATTTAAAAAAATAATTTAAAAAAAAGGGAAAAAACTAACAAACAGAACAGGAAAGACCACATCTGTGCACATCTGGGGGATACTTACTCCCTGTACTGGAACGAATCAAAGAGGCAATTTCACTCAGCTTTATTTGTTGATACTACAGGGAAAACTACACCAAGAGACAACTTATTCCATGCTAGGTTAAATCTTCACACTGTTAGGCATGGCCTATTATGAATGGGACAAGAAGGGGAGCAGAAATAAAAAGCACCAGGCTTTCAAATTAGAGCTGCAAAGGTGTTTGAGAGACAACTTGCTCTTCAGCACAATTTGCAGTCCACTCGACCCTGATCCAGAGAAATAATGTAAAACAGACTGCAGAATATGGAAAAATCTATTTTAGAGGGCTTGTAACTCCCACTACATCCACTGTCCTGACTTTTAGTGAGCACAAAGCTTCAGGAAAAAAAAACAAAACAAAAAGCACATTGTGCCACATGCTTGCCAGTGTCAGATCTAAAAAGTATTTAGCATTAATCATGCTCTTAGGAGTAACAAACACTTTCCTCTTTTTTTTTCTTGTTTTTTGCAATTAGTAACCTCTGTGCTCTCTAGCAGCATTTTAAACATGTTTCCATTTATCTCAATAGTGAAAGATTTTGCATCCATATCCTAGAAGCCAGGCACACGTATAAAGTGAAAAGGATTCAAGTGCAAACAGATCACACTCAAAGCATTACAAAACACAGATTAATTCTCATACTATCTTTCATAATTTACAGAAAAAGAGTGAGTTTTACCAAGGACCAGCTAGTAAACTGTTAGAAGGCACAGGGTTAGAACCATGAGTTTCTTCTTCTGCCCAGCTTTGCTTCAGCAATATCTCTCCTCTGTCTGGCTCTGAAGATGACAATTTTGCTTGGCAGAAACTCAGCTGCAGCAATACCAAAGAACTTAACACTGTGATGATCTTCTGCACCATTCTTTTATTACAGATTTTTTACAACTGTTTGGTACTACAGATTCAGAATTTGCAATGGGTGTGGGCCAACTCCTTGAACCCAAAATATCTGAAAGAAAAGTCTTATTTTCACTGAAATGACACGGTATTTAAAACTTTAAACATCCCACTTGATTTCTTTCTTTACACAGAATCTTTCACTAAAGATTATGCTGAAGAAACCCTGAACCTGCAACAAGATACCTTCTACACACTTTCATTTGTGGCTTTAACTTCAAATATTGTAATTCTGGGAGCTGTGATACTGAAGTATCACAAACACCAAGCAGGCCAAAAAATCCAGAGCTCAACTGAACTGCTTTAGGATACTTTGAGTTTGTGTCAACTTGTATTCAGATTTAGCACCCAAACTGAGGGGGAGGAAATCCAACCAAACATCAATAAACTAACACCATTGGAATACAACAATGCTGGGAAACATATTTTGACTTCTTTTGTAATTAAAAAGAACCCTATCTGTACTGTATCTTAAATCGTTGAGTTGAAAAGAAAGTGTGTCTACCTCAAGGTGTTTCTCAGCATCTAAAACCCAACTTTGTAGGTGTAAAGTCACTTGTAAAGCACAAGTTAAGTTAGGTCCTTTATTCCCTCAAAAAAAAAACACCAAAAAAAACAAAAAAAACCCCAAACCTTTTTATCTTTTTGAATCACTTTGCAACTGCATCTGGCATGAGTGAAGCTGAGTGACAGCTGTGAGATGTCTGTCCAAAGCAAGCTGTCCTCTGTTCAAAAATCTCCTCCTGCGGGGTTGTTACCATCAAGATCTGAGTCTTCAAAAGACAGCAGTTTTCCTGAAGAAGAAAATTAGACAGACTAGATAAAGAGACTGGAGTGTACATGCCTACTTGTTGAGTCAACACTTTCTTCCCCTTCAACAGCTTTTGCTCAATGCATTTTAAGACACCAAACACAATAGTAAACTCATACATTGGTTATGTCAAGTTCAGTGCTGCACCCCAGAATTCAAAGAGCAATAAAGAGAATGATGGAGCTTGACCTTCCACAAAAGGGGAACTTTGAGCCACATTTCTACCTCCCAAATGACAGCAGAACTGATCCCAACACGTTAAAGTAAGTATGATGCAATAAGGCTACTTCTCTGGTGGGTGAAATACCTACCCCAGCACATTTGTTCTGGCAATGAAGTCCCCTTGAGAGGAACAACAAATGAAATACATTTCTTAGGATAATGAAATATGGAAAACCACAAGTCTACTAAGTATACATTTATTTCAGTTGTTCTTGCATGGCTCAATTAATTTGGGGGGGGGAGAGGAGGGGGAAGGTATGACAGTCCTGGTTTTGATACCACTTAAGCAGCAGATTCCTCACTTAAGCACTGGCAGAACCACCCAGGCTTGCAAAGAACCCAGGCTGGGCTTCAAGTCAGCCTCTCTAAACCCAACTCTTCAAGCAGTCTAAGCTAGGCAATGCCAGTACCCCCCTTCCTTTTATAGATAGAATTATAAAGATCTTCAACAGAAGTGCTGTTAAAATAAACCAAAAGCACAAAGAAACTACATTTTGTTCTACTGGCAACACGTTACACATAAAAACCAAAAAACAATGAGGTGAACTGATTATACAGAGGTAAAAAGAGAAACTGTAACTCAGTTTAGAGTAGCTCTCCATTGTTCAAACTGAAACTAGGAAACTGTTTCATACGGCTTTTAGCAATGCTCTTTAAATAAATAAGCCACAAAAGGCATACAAAATTCTTCTATTTAGGGAAAAAAACCAACCACATTCTTAAGATCTTTCATAAAACTAACAACTGTGTACAAGAGTGGATAGAATTACAGTAACAAAAGGCAAGTCAACAAGGCTGAGGTTCTTTACAGGTATAAACACCATAAATACTAAGCTTTGTAAAGTGTAGTTGCCCTTGAAGTATTTACACTGAAGTCCTCTGTCTCTCTACACCTATCTCTCTCCATTAGAGAGCCCTTCGTTAGAATCATAGCGTGCTTGGGACATTTTGTTTGGCTTTGAGTTCTGAACCAAGTCCATTAAGAGAACCATTTTATTATCTATGTGTGTCTGAAGAGCCTGGATTTGACAATCAATATAGTCCATTAGTTTTTTCTCCATCAGATCCATATTTTTTGAGATGATCTTTTCCAAATAGGAGCAAATAGGCTGTTGTTCTATCCTGTGGAAAGAGCAAATATAAGAATAAGTACAACCTATTTCTTAATGACATGGGACATGATAGAGATCTGGGCACTTGAACTTCTTTTAAATGTAAAGTCTCACTTATCAGACAAAAAACTTTGGAAGGTATTAGGTTTTTAGCACAAGCAAAATACCCTGCCTGCCACATTTTAAGTCTCAATTTTTCTTTTTATAAACATGCTAGAGCATAGTCATCTTCTTTCAACCTGATTTTCTCTAAGGCTGAGTTATGCATTAGGCAGTTTGGTTATGTACAAAACCCACAAAACTCAACAGCAGACAGAGTACAAATCCTGTCAGAATGGGAGACTTTATTCTTCTCAGCTCAAACTGGTTCAAGAGTTAACACACTAACTATGTAATTCTTTATTTTTGCATCTGCCTTCTTTAAAAATACTGCACTTTCCCAAGAGCTGGAGATATTCAGGCTCTATTAGAACTCTGCCTTCCTAAGCAGCATTCCTACATCCCACCCTTTCCACTATTGTTCCTTGGGTATCAAACTGGGTGCACTACTACTATGAAGTCTGCAATGTAAATGCCAAGAAACGAGGGACAAGAAAGATGGGTGGGATGAGATAAACTAAGTACAACAGAAAGGTCATGGCACATGGTGTGAAAAAAAAAAAGAGAAGATTTAAGAATTTAGGAGGTCGAAGTAAGCAAAATGAAAATGTAATAACAGACAAGAAAAACTGAATGTGTATGAAACTGCAGAAAGATTACACTCTGTCTTTGAAATGATAGAAGGTGAAGTGGAGGCCAAAGACAGTTTACTGACAAATGCTGCTGTGATTTCTCCTGAAAAACTCCTATATTCAAACAGCAAATCTGAAAAATTACTTGTCATCTTGTTCACTGCCACCCAGCCTTCAAAACCCACCTATTTTAAGATTCACTATTGCTGTTAAAAAGAATAAAATGCTTACATTATGGGTTTTATTTTTAAAACCTGTCAATAAATAACAGTTCAAACCACCACCTTTTTTAGTAAGAGTACAGAACATAACTTACCCAACACACTGAATGCCTTCCTCTTTAGTCACTGCTTTTTTACCAAGCTGCCTATCGCCATCTTTTAGCCGAAGATGAGTTACCTGACTACATAAGTTTTGAAGAAAAGGAAGCAGCACCTGGGGATTAGCTACATTTTTGGGGTCGTTCGCTCGTTCCTGCGTGTGCAAAGATCCCACGACTTTAAAACAATTTCTGAGGTCCACTGTGCTTTGCTGGGTAGTAAGTCTTTCAGAATCGAAAGCATTCTCTCTTCCAGGTACCTGTGTGTCCAGATCATGACTTCTTTTTAAGTCTTCATGTTCTGTTTCAGTTGTTAAATGATTTTTAACAGGCAAAGGTTCACTGGTTGGTTGATCTTGTGATGGATGAACAGCTGCACTGTGCAATCCATCTCCTGCATGGTCACCTCCAAAGTCTGAATTTTTCCCAAAGATCCAATTAAGTTTGTCTCCAAGAGGTAAACTGTTCTGGTGGGAAGAAAAACAATATGATAAGTATTTAAGTATTGAAAAAATACTGGAAATTAAAGAATAATATCAACAGATACCTTATAACCCAGCATTCTACTAGTGTGATTTTAAAAAGTAGTTCTGAATTATATTCTTTGGGAAAAACACAGGAAGGTATTTTTTCTGTATATATTATGCATTCATTTTGTCAGTTTTACTGACTTCATTTTTACCACGCTACAACCTCAAGAACAAACATTATTAACATTAGATGGATTCAGGATTCTGTCGAAACAGCCTACTTTGCAGGATTAGGATCTAAACCAAATAAATGCTGTGTAGGAGCATGTTCCCTTTAGTTGAAGCTGACGTGCTTTCAGTAACTATAAAGGAGACAAGCCAGCCTCGAGCGCACACCCTTTGTAAGGGTGGCCATAACTAAACCCCCATTAAAATGGCAGAAATTGAGGGTTAAAAAAAATAAAAATAAATAAAATCTTTCACTTTAGAACAGGCCTAAGTGTTACAAAGAGTAACAGATCAACATGAATAGTATGGAAAAGCACAGCCACTTACTTTCTGCTGACATCTGACCATGTCCATGAGCTGCTGAGCACCCGGAGATAACTTCGATCCCATCGATTCCATTATAGTTTGCACTCTGTCTAGATCTATGCTTGAGCCTAGTGAAGGAAAATCAGTTGCTAGCTTTGCAGACACCGTTTTCACTTGTACGATTATTTTACTGATGAGTACTCTTTGTTTCTCACCCATGGAGAGCAGCTATTGTAAGAAGGCAAAAAAAAAATACTCTGGTTAGGAAAAAAAAAAAATAGGGTTTTTTTCTTTGTATGAATGGGACAGTGCAGTATTCTTTGAGTCTTGGGATACAAACAACACTGAACTCTCCTCCAGGGAAATTACGCTGATTTCTCCTTGCTCTTACTCTTCAGAAAATTCTGACTGGAACAGAGGTGTCTGCATGATCTATAGATAAATTAGGTCTTGATCTTCTAAGCATTAAGCAACTGTTGATCATCTGTAGTTTATCTGGTTTATCAGGGGCTTTTTCCCCCTGTAAAACTGTATGACAAATCTGTGATGCAAACCTGAAAGGAGAACTCTGTGATCAAGACAAAGGGATTATTAATTAAAAAGGTGATTGATTATATGAAGCGAGGAAGTGTATGGAAACAATAATTTGACTAAGAGCAATGCAGTTTAGTCACTTAAGTGATTAAAAAGACAAAGAAAAACAACAACAATTCTGTTCAACTCCCTACCTTAATTCTACAGGAGGCTGCAGGACATTCAAACTCAAGGTACTTTTTGTATAACGTAACCTTTTCCGTTTCACTAGGAGAATAAAACAAATGACATCACTATATAAGGTACTTTTTTATTTTAGTAGAAATACTCTATACCAGTAAATACTGAGATAAGAAATAAGACTGACTGGAACATATTTCTATTGTGGTACAGCAGTTTTAATGCTTACATGCAACTTGCAATGAATCTTACTGGATATATATGTAAAAAAGGAGCTGTAAGTGCATGTACATTATCTACTAGAGAAGCTTTTGATGTTCAGTATGTTATCCACACATCTTCCCTGAGGCTGTTTTTATTTAGCTAATTAAGCAGCAGACGTGCCAAGCAATGACTTAAAAACAGAAGAAAAGATGTTGCTGGCAGAGCACAGAAAGGGAAAATAAATCTTTCTTTTTTTAAATTTTCTCTCTTGTTCTTAGAGGTGACTCCGTATCAAAGAGACAATAGAACTTTTGGTAAAGATAAGCTACAAGAGATCTACTGAAGAGACAAGTAGATCTGCTGTTCAGAAAAAATTAAACCATACAGAAAAGTCACCCCCGTCCTAACTCCTTGTGTAGTCTTACACAACAGAATTTCAGAGTATCACTTTGTAACTTACTGAATTAAACGTTTCACTAGTTACAAAAGAACAGCGAGGTACCCCGTGGAACTGCAGCCTTGTATCTGTATCCCCGAGGCAGCACTTGGGCAAGCCACCAGTAACCGTGAGGACTACACCAGGGTCATCCCAGGCGACTGCGGTGCCCACGCCCATTCACCAGTTTTGCACAGACCTTCAAGACCCAACTGGGTGGCCTTCGTGGTGCAGGTATCGGGTCTTTACTAGTAAGAGAATCTTACAGATACACAGAACGACGTCGCCAGTCAGGGAAGGGCCAAGCGGCGTTAGGGAAGCAGGAGCAAAACCGCCGACCCCTCCCCGACCCCGACCCCCGCCGCGAAGCCCCGTCCGCCCCCGGTGCTCCCAACACTCACCCCGGGGCCCGGGCGGCGCCCAGGCTCTCGCCCCGGCTGGTCCCGCAGTACTCCTCACCCACGTACACCTCCATGTTCCGGGCCTCGCTCACGATACCGACGGAGACCATCTCGGCGGCAGGCCGGCACTCCAGCCGCAGCACGCAGGGCACCTCGCTCCCGCCGCCCGTCTGCTTCTCCACGACCACGGCCTGGGTGCTGCGGGGAGGGGGGGGAAGCGCCACGGCCGCGTTGTCCCGCCAGGCCCAGGCCCGCTCCCCTCCCCTTCCTCCGCCGCCCGCCCCAAGCCCAGCCCGGCACCCCCTCACGCGCGGTCCCCGGGGACGGCGAAGGGGCCCCGTCCGCCGCCGCCGCCGCCCTCACCTGGCCTCGCCGCCGCCCGCGTCCTGCTGCAGGCAGAGCGCCCGGGCCAGGCCGTCCGGCGGCGCGCAGGGCCAGGAACACCGCGCCGACACACAGCACGGATCCCGGGGGCCACCGGTCGGGTCGGCCGAGACCTCCCCCGCCGCGCAGCCGCTCGCCATCGCGCCGGGCCCGGCCGAGCCGCACGGCGCAGGCGGAGCCCCCGGCGGAAGGCGCCTCAGGAAGGAGGCGGGCGGCGGGCTGTGCCCGTGCGCATGCGCGGCGGGGGAGGCGCCCCCTGGTGTGGCGGGAAGCCCGGGCTCGCCCCGGACCGGCGACCGGTGTCGTGGATTAGCAGAGTCGTTCTGGGTGGAAGAGACCTTTCAGATCATCCAGTCCAACCGTTAACCCACCGCTGCCAGGGCACCACTAACCCCTGTCCCTCAGCACCACGTCTCCACGGCTTGGAAACCCCTCCAGGGATCACGGGGACTCCACCACTGCCCTGGGCAGCCTGGGACAGCCCTGGAC
>WUAM01000356.1:43630-57739 GCA_024336885.1 Actenoides hombroni
AGAAAAAGAAAAAAGTTTTTCCCATTTCTTTCTTCATGATGTTCCAGTTCATTTGGATGGTTTAGTCCTGAAATAATTTTAATTTATATTAATAAATTAACTTTTTGTAATAGAGCTAGCTCAAGGTTGTATAAGAAAAGCCCATTCATGTACTGCTAAAGTTCACAACCACTGTTTTGAGGATGAGAATGCAGCTACAAAATAATGTGTATTTTTTTGACTCTTTACAAGGATAGACAGTGAACCTAACACACTCTAAAGTGTCTGAAATTCCCCACAATGAGGCTGTAAATGGGCAAGAATTTAAAATCTGGCAAAATTAGCCAGACTCTAGTTTTTCCTCCTTCGCCCTTGAGGCAGCATCATCCTCTCCAGGGGTTCCCATCCTTCCAATGTGGATGCCACAGCATCACGGACAATCTCAGAAGCAGATTCTGTTCTTGAACGCTCATTGTCTTTTTGTCTTTGAAGACTTCATTGAAACCAGTGTCACAACTGTGTCATTATTCAGAATATGATCCTGATGGAAGGAATAGAAACAGTGTCAGGATCTGGCTCTACTGTAAAAAAAACAGTGACAAATTGTACTCGCTGCTTTCGCTTTGAAATACAACTTAGTGTTCTGTCCTCAGAGCCTCTGAGAGACTTGTGGCTTCAATAAATCAGTAGGTAAAAACTTAGTAATGTCTTTAGTTTTATATTTTTTTAACACTGATTCTTTTTATTAGTTGAATCATAACAATATGTTACGTCATGCTTCAGTAGTTGCACATGAATTGGGGCACAATCTTGGAATGAAACATGACGATAAAAGGTGTCCTGCATCCTCTATTATGCACAGCACGGATAGGTAAGATTTCCAGTTATTTTACTTTAATAATTGTAATTTATGTGCAGTGACTATGCCTTATAAGTTGTGAAACTCCCATGAATCTTGAAGGACTTCTGTCAGTGGGGAATGGTTTGGCAAGTTTAAGCACAGAAGCGAATTCACTGACTTAGGTCCTGATATCATTTTAATTTATTTGAAATGTCATCCACTTTCTGATCCAGTCATTCTTTATTTGTAGCATTCCTAAAAACTTATTTGGAATGTTTTGGTTTTTTTAATGATAGTGTATTGCTGGTTTTTTGCCCTGCTGAGAATGCTTTACATATACTCACTGGGTTTGTGCAAACATGCATCCTTTGCATGGATTCTCTTAATAGTTAATTTAAACAAAACCTCCTGGCTTATATTTCTCTCAGTTCATTTGTTCTTAAGAACCTTAAGAACATTTGTTCTTAACCCCTTAAGAGAAAAAGATCACGTTATTTTATCTATCCACATTTGTATTAATAAACCAGGGTAATTGAACACTGGACAAAAGAAGATGCATTTCTGAGTTCTTAGGGACTCCAAGTTAAGGTGAATGTCTTTCTGGAAAATATTTTTTAGCCATCAGGTTTACACTCAGTACAGACAAGGAATTTCTAAGGCCTGTCTTACATAAAACACCATAATGGATAATCCGATGGTCTCTTTTTCTTCTGAGAATACCTGCATTTATGTTATATACAGTATTTTTCACTTCTAATACCATACTCTAATGCAAAAAAAAAAGTATCTCATGATCTCCTAGCATTATGAAACACAATATTGATTATAAATTGACAATATGATACAGGTTGGAGTTGTATTTTTTCCTGTATGCAAAATAGTTATAATAAAAAAATAACATTATGCTTTCCAGTGGATCCAGGAATTTCAGCACCTGTAGTGCTGATGATTTTGAGAACCTTATTCTAAGTGGAGGAGGCAACTGCCTTAGAAATCCTCCCAAAGCAAGTAATGTTTACAAGGAACCTGTCTGTGGCAATAATGTGGTCGATAACAATGAAGAATGTGACTGTGGCAAACTGCAGGTAATGAAAGAAATCCAAATGGATATTTGTTGTTATGTTAAATTATGTTATGCTATATTTGTTGTATAACACTGGCCTTTTGATATACCTGATTTGCATTAGCATCTGAAGAGTTTTCCTTCTAAATTTACATTTTTGTGGCCACTATGAAGATAAATTTTAGAAAAAGCCTAAAATCTTACTTACATTTTGGTATGAACTCAGTTAAGGGCTACTGGACTTCCCAGAACTTTGAGCCTATGACTAAGAAAGAAGAGTATTTCTGTGCAGCGTGTGAAAACACCATTGGGCTTTGTGCTGGTTTTAGCAACACGGATATTTCTGTTACACATGAGATGACACATCTAAAGAGCACTTATAGGTTTCTTCATTTTAACCCTTAAATGCCCACAACAAAATTACTTTTGTTGGTCATATTTGCATTGTCAGAATGTCCCTCAAAGAACAGGATATATTGACTTGTTCAATAGAATAGAATAGAATAGAATAGAATAGAATAGAATAGAATAGAATAGAATAGAATAGAAAAAAGAATACCAATAAATTGAAAGGCTGTCAGCAAACCCAGTTGCCATCATATAGGCCACCTTCTAAGTCATGAGAAGATACCAAGATTCCTCTACATCAGACTGCCAGTGCAGGGGAAAAAATAAGATAGGGGAAGGGGTGATAAGAAGTGTTACTTAAAAAACAGTGTGGTGTTCTTCTAGTGTCAATTTAAAGTGTAAACCTCAGAACACGCAAGAGAGAGGGGGTGTTTGAAGACTGGTTTGTCCGTGTGCTTGGTTTGATGATGCAGTCTCCTAGCTATATAGTGAGGTGAAAACATTGTGTCCCCTTGCCCACGGCTGCTCTTCAGGAATGTACTAACCCTTGCTGTGATGCTGCAACCTGCAAACTCACACCTGGATCGCAATGCGCTGAAGGACTGTGCTGCAAAAATTGCAAGGTAGGCTATGTTTTATTAAGCTAAATTGATACTATTTACAAAAAAAGCTTTCGCAGTACTCTTGACATATTTTCACATTATCAAACTACATTCACCAGTAAAGACCATGTAAGCTGAGAATTTGTGTCTAACAACTCTTTGCCAGTAGCATAGAAATGCGATGTCATCTCCATCTTCTCCCTCACAGGAGGCAGGAGCAATCAGTAATTAATGGTCTCCATTATGCAACAACGAGGAACTCCAAAGTCTGGGAGAGTTGGCAGCTTTTTCATTTGCATTTGTGTACATCTTTGTACAATCAAGCTCAAGTATATGAAGTTCCACCTCAACATGAGGAAGAACTTCTTCACTGTGGGGGTTACAGAGCACTGGAACAGACTCCCCAGAGAGGTTGTGGAGTCTCCTTCTCTGGAGACTTTCAAGACTGGATGCATTTCTGAGTGATCTGCCCTAGTTTTGTCCTGCTCTGGCAGGGGGGTTGGACTCAATGATCTTTGGAGATCCCTTCCAACCCCTAACATTCTGTGATTCTCTGATCTACCCGGGTCCTCTGCAGGCTCAACTCCTAAACTTTGTAGCTACACCATATGAACCTGAGGGAAGTTTTGGATATTCATTAGTTATTTATTTGAAAAACTATTTTGGTCTTGGTTAAAATCACAAAATGTTCCCAGTTGTCACTGTTTCACGTTCAAAGTAGGGTGGTGTTCCTCTCTGGTTCTAGTTTGAAGTGGCAGGAGCAGAGTGCAGACCAAAAAGGGATTTCTGTGACCTACCTGAGTACTGCAATGGAAGCAACGCCTACTGCCCAGACGACGTTTATATCATGAATGGTTACCCATGTGACAACAGCAAGGCATATTGCTACTATGGAGCATGCCAGAGTTTTGATTCACAGTGTGAATCTATTTATGGAAAAGGTATGTTGATAATTTAATGCAAAAAAGACTTGTTGTCTCCTAACAGACATTTCCCAAAGTCATTTAGATGTCAACAGACATCTCCTAATAGTCATTTCTAATTCTTCTTTTTCTTTCTCACTTTTTAAAGATAGTGTAGTTGCTTACTAAGATTCACTATTTTTTGTACAGGGGCACGAAAAGCACCAGACATCTGCTTTGAAAAAGCAAATATTAAAGGAGATAGGTTTGGAAACTGTGGGATGAGAGGTGGAACGTACAAGAAATGTCCTATTCAGTAAGTCACCAGCAAATGAAAGCTAACCTTAAATGTAAAAATGTATTGCAATGTAAGAATACATATTCTGGTATAAACTCTTTAGAACATGAGATTTAAAAGAATATTTCCTTAAAATGCAAGCTAAAAAGTTCAGGTGGATGGAGTATGGGGACTGATACTGGTTCACCTTGACTCTGAGTGTCATTCATTCAATACAGGCACAGCCTGTGTGGCAAGCTCCAGTGCACGTCTGTTAGTCTTCAAAATCTTCCTGCTTGGAGTGTCGTCCATAACACCTCTGGGGTTTTATGCTGGTCTTCTGACTTTGACTTGGGATCAGATGTCCCTGATCCTGCTCAAGTTCATGATGGAACAGTCTGTGGAGAAAAGAAGGTAGGATGAACCACAGCAGCATTAAAGAATACATTCCACCAACTGGAAAGTCCTTAACTTTCAACCTGCTCTAGTGGGAGGTGTCCCTGCCCATGGCAGGGGGGTTGGAACTGGATGATCTTTAAGGTCCCTTCCAACCCTGACAATTCTATGATTCTATGAATACACAGCTCTCCAATTTGTATGCTGTAATAAAAAAAAACCCTGCTTTTTCAGATCTACACATACAAACAATTAAATAGCTCTTTAACACTGAGATGCTACAAATCAGTGAACTACATCATCAGTAATTCAAATTACTCCATCAAAATGTATCCACAGACTTAAGGAAATCTGAGACGAACACAGCTACAAAAGTGTGAAGTACTGAATGTTCTATCAGCCCTTTTTTGACAGCAAACGCTGTAGACTTGTAAACATATATAGATTGATACAGTGTGCTTAGAAAATGATGGGATTTTTCAAAGTTTTCAGTTTGGAAAACACTAATTACTTTTTCCAGGCCTGTGTAGATTTTCAGTGTGTTGATGCAAGCCGTCTGGGTTACAGCTGTGATGTGAAGCAGAAGTGCAATGATAACGGGGTGAGTAGATGACATTTTCATGCCCTGTTTCTAGAAGACAAAGAGAGGTGCAAAATCCCTGCATAAAACCAAGCACCAGCCAGATGGCTTTCGTTTGTTGTTTTCTGTATTAAAATTTAAGTCCACCTATTTATCTGAAAGTCATGTTGCCAGTGTAGTGTAAACCTCTTAGCACAAACGTTGAAAGACAGGTCTTCTGATTGTCCCTAGGGAATTTTCTAATATTACTAAGCTGTTGAATTGTAAAAGGAAAATATTCCTCTAAGGAGCACAGTGTCAGGATTCCTGATTTATATATTTCTATATGAAAAATCAAAATTGGAATCCAAAGGTTGTAAAAGAGAAGTTTTTCTGGTCTGTGATCTACTGCAGGCAAATAAAACAAAGATTTATTTCTAGAGAGAATTAATTTCTGGTATCAGCATCAGTCAGTGTTCGGGATGTCATGGAGGTGTGGAGCTTATTGCCAGTTAATACTTCATGCATTTCTAACAGCAAAACTTCCTGTTTCCACCTGCGATTCTTAATGGGTAACTCCAAATATATTCTGGAGGTTGAAAGTGGCCACTTGCAGAAAGGCATTGCTCGTTTGACTAATCCCCATTGTATCCCCTGTAGGTGTGTAACAACAATGGGAACTGCCACTGCTATGCTGGGTGGGCACCTCCCTTCTGTAACCAGGCAGGCTACGGCGGCAGCGTTGACAGCGGGCCAGCTCACATCGGTAGGATACTGAAACTGGCCTTCAGTGTCTGACAAAGGAATCCAGTAATAACAGAGGGTTTTTTCAGTCTCTTTACAACGGGTTGGGTTTTTTTTTTCCTACTGCATGGGACACTTAATCATGGACTGACTTGAAGAACAAATGTTATTATCTGATGTGTACACCTGCAGACGTCAAGGAGGAATTTGAACTCTACTTGTCTGCAATAAAAAGCAATATGTTAGTTGTTCAGAATTACTGTTATGTTTCTTAAATAGGTATTTAAACATTTACTTAGGTATGTAAACCAGAATTCTGATTAAATGGATGTCATAGAGGAAGACTATAGCTTGAGAATGAAACCAGCAGCCTCCAGTTTCTCTGGAGTCACTAATTTTAATCTATAATAATTTGAAGACAGTAGTTGTAACAACAGAGAGATGGTTTTAGCAGGAAAAATGCTTTAATATGAGGTTAAACAAGATTACTAGCTTACATGATTTCTATTATTTTTCCCTAGATACATCACTTCGGGATGGTCTGCTTATTTTTTTCCTCCTTGTGTTGCCAGTAGCAATCGTTACTGTTTTAGGAGTAATTAAGCGGGACGCAATAAGAAGGAAGTTTTGCAAGAAAAGTAGAAGACAACACAGGTATTTCACTTCCTACAAATGCATATTTCAACACCTGAGAGCACGTTCCAGGTTCATTGAGCAAGCCAGGCAGATGTTTTATCTATTCAAAGAATTCCATCAGAGCAAAGATAAGAGGAAAAGACTTCCCTGCTCTTAGTAGTAGTAGGTAGTGTAATAGCGAGTACCCTGCTATTAGGTAGTTCAATCCAGTTGTCAGTTCTCAAGTCTTTTTTCCCAAATTTCCTAATTGTTATTGATAATTGTATTGCACGGACACAGGGACATGGCACACTGAAATGACTTGCCAAGGCCAGAAAGGGGTGGAGTCAGAATCCAGATCTCTGAGCTGTAGCCTCATCCTCTGAAAAACGCCGTGTCCCTCAAGATAGTTAAACCAAAAGGAGATTTGCCCAGGAGGTTGCCCAGGGAGGTGGTTGAGGCCCCATCCCTGGAGATACTCAAGGTGAGGCTTGATGAGGCTCTGAGTAACCCGATTTAGTTGAGGATGTCCCTGCTCACTGAGGAGGGGTTGGCCAAGATGACCTTTAGAGGTCCCCTCCAGCCCAAACCATTCTACGATTCTATGAGATTTGCCTGATGATGTGGTTTTTATTCCAGGGATAACAACATGCAGCAACCAAAGCAAAATAACAGGCCAAGTGATAACACAAGAAATAACCAGGTAAAACAGATGTGTACTTGCATTATTTTGAGCAATCCAAATTCTACACTGACTTTTTTTTCTAGTATCATTACTGATGATTTTGTGGCTTTTTGATACATTGAAACCATCTAAATTTCCACGTATTTAAAATCATTTATAACGTGTTAGGATTTCTGTTTGGGTAAGTGTGAGCTTTATTGCCTGCCCTGACAACACAGGCTGGGAGTAGCATGGGATGGATCAGGCTGCTACTTAGCAGAGGAGCTAACGATTGAACTCTGAATTCTGCGGCCAAATACCAGGGAAGCAGTTTAGCCAGGCTGTGGGTCTAATTCGGATCCACAAAAAAAGAATTATCAAAACAAAATGTTGCAAGGGAATATGAAGAATGCCACAGGAAATGAAGATTAATTCTGAAATACCACTAGGTTAATGCAGAATAATTAGCTACACTTTGAAATAAATCTGTGTGTTTCTATTAACCTGGCTTTCTGCATCATCTTTTCCAGCCTGCCACACCAAGTCCGGATTTTTTTACCATATCGCATTTCCCTGATCCAAGGTTTGTAGCATTTATATAAATTTCTATGTATAATTGCTAGCAACGGTTTAAAAATTACTGGAAAGAACCAGCTTGGAAATACCAGTTGTCTCAAGTGATGAAATACTTCACAAAGTGTGTTTTCCACGCTACAGGCAGACAGTACAAACCCAGTTTCCTTCAGGACCTCAGCGCCCCGTGGTCCCACCTAAACCAGCCATCTGAGAAGTTTCTTGGGAACCTTCCACCAACTGTGACAAGAAACCAGTCTGAAAAAACTTAATGGCAATCCTCCAGTCCACTCCTCCTGTAGCCAAAGCACCTTCTAAAACCACGTACCTCTGGAAAAGACTTGATGCCAAGAGGCACTAACCTCAGATTTGAAAACATCCCATTGTTTCGCTAACTGCTGCTGGATTTGTGCCTCTTCTACCTCACCTCTTGGGGTTTTTTCAAACAGAAGCCTGAAGTTCAACTCTTCTTAGATTAAATCTGCAACAGCATCAGAGACCAGGACTCTCCTGAAGCACAGCTTTACTTGCAGGCCAAAGAGAAGTGAATTCAGTTCTTTACAGACATCATTTATTCACCTCTAGTCAGATGCTACTGCAAAAATGAGAACATCAATTGACCTCTTGTGGAGTCTGCAGCCTGCCTACCTCCTGGCCCATCCTCTCAGCAGAGTGCTGCTGGGGCCCCTTGTGGAGTCTGCCAGGCTTCTGGACAGGTCCTGTTGCATCACTCCGAGCCCTGTCTTTGGTGCAACCCTACCAAAGCTGGGATCCAAATTCCACCCCTTGTTACCTACTAGCTACGGTACTTTCCACTTCCTGGAGGTTATACAATAGGAGGTTGCTTGTATAAAACTACCTGAAGACCTTATAGTGACCTTCCAGTACCTGGAGGGCCTGCAGGAAAGATGGGCAGGGACTTTTAGAAGGGCGCGCGGTGATAGGATGAGGGGTAGCAGCTTTAAACTGAAAGAGTGTAGATTTAGATTAGATACAAGGAAGAAATTCTTCACTGTGAGGGTGGTGAGACACTAGAACGGGTTGCCCAGAGAAGCTGTGGATGACCCACCCCTGGAAGTGTTCAAAGCCAGGTTGGATGGGCTTTGGAGCAAGCTGGTCTAGTGGAAAATGTCTCTGCCCATGGCAGAGGGGTGGGAACTAGATGATCTTTAATGTCCCTTCCAACCCAAACCATTCTATGACACAGGGAGACTACCAATGGAAAGAAGCTCTGTAGATAACGTATCTGAACTGAAGTCACCCATCTTTGTTGTTACAGAAAATGTGATAACAGGAAGTTCATTACACAACTTATCAGTGTTTTCATGTTTACTGGTTATTACAGCTTAAGATTTTTGCTAAAATCTGATTCCACTACAAAAGCAACAGGTAATTCCTGTGGTTCTAAGTGGGACTATTAGAGCAGTACCCATTTAAAAGCCAGCTTAGCGAGTGCCATAGCTTGTCAAAATTGCAACTAAGGGAAAAGAAGCTGCTGTGCAGAGAAAAACTCAAGGGCAGGAAGAAAGCTGTGGACACCCATCAGTCTGTACCTCAGAGAGTAAATCACACACGGACCATGTTTGTGTAAACTTTGGGAATACAACTAGCAAAATGAGTTAATAAATTATGGAATTACCTCACCAAGAAAATGCTTCTAACCCCGCAGGCATTTCAGCAAAGAGCTGGATGAAAGAACCCAAAATATACTGCACGCAAAAAACTGCACTGGCGACGAGCGTCTTCCACAAAAGTGTCATGCTCCTTCTCTCCTCGGAATCTTGTCATTATTAACATTCCTGTCACTTGCAGCTTACTAACAAACATCATCTTACATTAATATAATTTAAAATAAACCACCCGGATCAGCACGCTTAGCAGCATCTTGGTTTTTTTATGGTCCCAGTAAACCCCACCGCTGGGCACACCCGGGAGGGAGATCCCTCGGCAGTCAGACGCTTCTGGGTTCACTGAAACGTATTACTGAGTTTATTGTCCCCATAAAACTGAGCGAAACCGACTGCCTCTCGGCGCCCCCGTGACGAAAACTCCGCTCCGCGCCCCGCCCGCCAAGAGCCCTCCGGCTGCGCAGGCCCCGCGCATGCGCACGGGAGCCGCGGCCGACGGCGGCCGAGCCGCGGGAGCGGCCCCTGGGCTTCTGGCGGCGCTGGAGGCGGCGGAGAAGGAAGCGGGCGGCGGCGGGCGCGCCCGGGTAGGCCTGTGCGTGCTCTGCGGGCTGCCTGCGGCCGGCAAGTCCAGCCTGGCCCGCGCCTTGCGCCGCCGCCTCCCGCAGCGCCTGGGCTGGACCTGCGGCCTCCTCATCTACGACGAGCTCATCCCGCCGGAAGTCTTCGGCCCGCGCGAGTCGGAGGCAGGGCCGGAAGGGCCATCCCCATTGGTCAGTGGAGGGGGCTGTCTCCTCCTTCCCGCGGCGCGCTCTCTGTTCTCATTGGCCAGCGGAGGCGCGTCACCCTGAGACGTCACTGGTCGCGCGGCCGCCGTTGCCAGGCAGCGCGACGCGTCCCACACGTGGGGCCTCCCCGGCCTGCGGCCTGCACTGCCCGGTGCCGCCGCGGCCGGGCCTGGAGAGAGCCGAGACCGCGGGGAGCTGAGCGTTGGCGGCGGCGGCGGTGGGGGAGCTGGGGCTGGACGGCGTGGGTGCGCGGGCCCTCACCCCTGCGCTGCCTTCCTCCGCAGCTGCCCCGCTGGAAGCAGAGCCGTCGGGAGCTGCTGGAGTGCCTGGAGAGCTTCGTGCGGGCGCTGGTCAGCGGGGACCCGCTCTCCGCCCCCGCCCCCGCCGCCCAACCGGCCTGGGAGCGTTTCCTGGCCTGCTGCCGGCAGCAGGGGCTGCTCTCCTCAGGGGGAAGCCACGCTGGAGGTGGTTACCTGACACCCGCAGCCACAGCTGGGCCGCTCTACCTGATCTTGGATGACAACTTCTACTATCAGAGCATGAGATACGAGGTGTACCAGCTGGCTCGCAAATGTAATTACTCTTTGTTCTATGCATAAGAACGTTTTCAGCGTTGTAAGCAGTTCAGTGCACTGTAGCTGCCTTTCTTTAAGCACTTTCGTGGAATGTTTGTTATTCTTAATTGCTAGATTTCTGTGGTAGGGTAAGCATCAACTTAACTTCATCACTCTGTTATTAGAAATTGCTGGGCCACTTAAAGCCTTGCCTGTGTATGTTGATCTTGGATATTACTACTTGAGTAGCACTGAAGGTAAAATTGTTTGTATTCATTTCAGGTTTGTATTCTTTTCAGATCCCAGTGTAGATCTGAACTAGTGCAGAAGTTCCTCATTCACAGCCTTTCTTGTGCGTGTTGCTCTCAAAAATGTTGACCTGAACTGTTTAAAGTAAAATTGTTTATGTTCTTTTAGATTCCTTGAGCTTCTGCCAGTTATTTTTAGAGTGTCCACTCGAATGCTGCTTGCAGCGAAACCGTCTAAGAAGTCACCCGGTACCTGACCAGACAATATGTTTAATGGCAAGAAAAATAGAAAGGCCTGATCTCATGAAAAACCCTTGGGAACAGAACAGCCTCCTTCTGAAAAGTGTTGATGGCCTTTCAGAGGATAAGTATGCTACTGGATTGATGCAAGGGTTTTACTCAGTCCTGTTTTCATAAGTGGGTGGGGAGAAGCTTTTTACCATAACTAAACAGTATGTTAAATATCTTCTGTATGGTGATTTTTTTTGTAAGCCAGTCAATCACACACACAAGACATGGCAGTTGTTGGGAATTCACAGCTGTCAATCCTTGCAGCATTAACCTCCAAACTAACTGTTTCTAAGCCACTGTTGCAAATGTATGTAAATTGCCTGAAACATTAAGGCTGGAAATAATTGGCTGTGATTTGAGTTGTAATTGGTTTTCATCCAACTTGCTGTATAAAGATTATTTCATTGATTGCCTCATAAATTTAACTGAAAAGTTGCTCTTTTTTAATTTCTGTGATGAGGCATCACTGCAAAATGGAAGAAAAAAAATCTTCAGTTAAACAGTTTGATTAATGTGGTTTACTCTTTTGTTTGTTCTCTTAGTGAGCAGGTAATTAGTTTGCTGGCCACTGCTTTGGAAAATCCAGTGAAGCAAAACGAGGAGAATACTGAGCAAAAGGTAGCACTGCTTGTCCTCACAGCCACGGCTCTTTCAGGTGACGGTGAATGAGTGAATTAGTTATTCCTGAATGGAGAATATCCCAGAAACTGAGAAATAGCTGTTGCGTTTCTTGATTACAAAAGCATACACAGAAGAGTTAGTCCTATTTGAAATGGGTACTTCTGTCACCCTCTTAAGTTAAACCACTGAACCACCTTTAAGAATACCGTTGTGTGTTCTAGAGTAGTAAAAATATTTTGGAGCTGTCACATCATATGGAGGAAAATAACATTCCCTTCTTCATGTCACACACAGAGCAGTCTCTGGCAGTCCCCCAGGTGCACACACCTCCCAATTCACTGGAGCAGGCGAGCGCTGCACCAGTCACTGCACTGCTGCTCCTGCATGACTTGTTTTCTGAGACTACTTCAAAACCCGATGGCAATCTAAAGCAAATTTAATGTGTTTGCTTGTATTCTTCTTTCCCGTGGGTCACCCTTGGATAGGAAGCTGATCGAGCAATCTGTGCAGCTAGTGCCCTCCACCAGGCTGACCGGATGTGCAGGCGCATCGTCTCCCAGGCCATGAAGGATGCAAAAGGCACGTGCAGCACATTCGAGGTGTAAGATGGCAACCTAGGGCTACACCTGTGAGACTCGTTGGGGTGAACTGTCAAGGACTCCCAACCCTGCAGGTGTGGCCAAGGCAATGGCTTTCACCACCCTGGTCAAAGTATTAGAGGAAAGGGAGTCAAAGTCTGTAAATTTTGTCCGTAAGCGTGAAGTTAAAAGTTGGGCTTTCATTTTCTTTTAGATAAAAACGTACTCCCAAGTGAGATGAAGAGCCTGGCAGAAGAACTCAACAAACTCAAAGCAGAATTTTTGGAAGACCTGCGGCAAGGAAATAATCTGAAAAAACAAATTTGCCCACAACATCAATATTCTGACCCTGCTACAAGTGTTTCTTCATTCCAACACGAGGCAACCGATCTAGTTAATAAATATATTTTAAAATAATGACATAGAGAATGTTGGCATTTTTTTAGAGCCCATAATGTTTAAAATGCAGTGCTCTTTCAGCAGTACAGCTGAAAACATCTGAGATACAGCTACATTTTCTGGAGGCTCACGCCTTCTCTGACTCCTCTCCCCGTATTATGGAAGAGAGATGCAGTCACCGTGCTGTGTTTGACTTTGAAGATCAAGCCAACAACAAACTATCCTGAGATTTTATTTAATTTTCACAGAATCACAAGAAAAGTTAGCCTGGGAGAAACATTTATCTAGTCCCACTTCCCACTTACAGTGGGACCAACTCCCACCTGGATCAGCTTTGTCAGATCCTCCTCCTATGGCTGAGGTTTTGAAGAGCACCTCACACGGTGACCTGCTCTGTCCCATGGACAGATGAGCATTTCCAGAGAGTATCTACCTGGGAAGGTGTAAAAACAAGAAGCAAGATGGGTGGCTCTTGGCTTCTCTGCTTGTTTCCCCAGCAGGAACTACAACCAGGAACTTGAGAGTTGCATGTAGGATTAACTCCAGTGTCCAAAGGAACTTAAAACCTGGTGCCACCTTCAAAGTTCCTCAGAACAACATACACAGAAGCTCCATATGCAGTGACAACCACCTCACCATGATAAAAACTGATTTCAGACACAGAAGCACTCTTGATAAGGAAATAAGGAGTAGGAGGAAATCTAAGGATTTGCAAGACGACCAAATACGCTAGACTAACAGTGGAAAGGAGTAGAAGCTTGCCCTGATTCAGCAGGAAAATTCAGCATTCTCTAATTAAGCAGGCTGAAACACAAATTCCTTGCTTACCCAAAAGGTCAGCTTACCTTCCTTACCCCTTCGAGACCACAGCTACCTATGAGCAGTTCACCACTTCTACCTCTTGAAGCACAGGCAATTGATGTGAGACTTCATTAGAAAGGGTTATTTTATTCGTATCTTACAAAAGCAAAGCTTCACAACATGAACTACAACTAGATATGGTCGAGTTATTTCAGAATTACCCTTGTCATCTGAAAACATTCACTACACGATAGAATTTATTTTACAACTCTAACAGGTTTCATTTTTGCATACAAAATATGCTCTTTACACAGAAATACGTATTATTAACAAAGCAGGTACTTAGAAGCACACACACAAAGATTGCTCAATGAAAAACGCTTCAGCAGGGGATAGATTTCCTGCAGCAGAACATCCATTTGCTGTAGATTTTCAAAGAAGCTTAAAATTAATAGAAAACTTGCCAGTGAAGACTTCTAAATTACATTCCCTTCGTCAAAAAGAAACAGAAAAAAAAGGAAGAAGCAAACTCCCCCACTCACCCTCCCTACTCACCCACCACCCCGCGTTTCCCCCCACACGCAAGGCGACTCTCGCAGATGCTCTCGACCGTCATATATGACTCACCACCTCCTCGCTCA